>JBBPCX010000135.1:8927909-8940933 GCA_037974365.1 Hydrocynus forskahlii | reverse complement strand
TATACACAATAACACAGAACCTGCAAATATTCTCCACATTTTTTTTTTTTGCTTTTTTCGTGGCAATATGTTTTTTCACGCATTTTACTTCTAAATTATAAAAAAAAATTACTAATTTTGTAACATAAATAGTAATCCAATTATAAATTCAGCTAAATATAAATCAGTGTAGGGTGTGGCGCGGCCACATCCAGACGCCTTCCGGACCGCTCCATTCAGACTGTGCTCTTTTTTAGTTTTTTATTTATCTATCGTTTTGCTTTTCTACTTTAGTGTGTTTCAGAGAATTCCATATTTTTAATTTAAAGCGACCTATTGTTTATAATGTTTGCACAGTCTAAAGGAGCGGTGAAGAATAAAGAATCTTGAATCTTGAATCTTGAGTTATTGGCTGCAGCCTTCCTGTTCTCGTTTTCATTTTGTTCATCTAAAAGCCCTAAGATGCCGCCCAAACGCCCTGCGCCTCCGGGCAATGCACCTAAGCACAAGAGCAGGTGTAAGACACTTGAGAAGAAGGTTGAACTCCTGGATATGCTCCGGGAAGGAAATGTTATGCTGCTGTAGCGCCATTATGGCGTCAATGAGAGCACCGCACCGGGTTGGATGGGGTCGGGGGATGAGAGGAGCGTGTGTAGGAGCAGCAGGATGTGTGGGTGTTGCTGATGAGCAAGTGAGAGGTGAGTTAACTGTTACATAAAAAAACTTTAATAAAAAGAGCCTGTTGAGCTCAGTCGCTGTCCAATGTCTACTTTAACCAGCGGGTCGCTGCCTGACGAACAGTAAATTATTGAACTGTAAGAATAATTGATTACCTGTACATTTTACTATATTTATATTACTATAAAAATAATTAAATTATTACTGTATTTACCCTGCTTATATGGCAGCGCATACCAAAGAAAACATGCTTGCAATAATTAATTGTGGGAGACAGCATACAGACTTACATTTACATTTTCGTTAAGGGTAATGTATTAAGCTGAGTTTAAAATGAAATTAAAGGGTTTTGGATTCAGTCTTTTTTTCTTAGAACCGGACTAATAATTGTTGGCAAAAACTCTAGCAAATTCGTGGAAACTGCAGCTATCATCCACATTTCTTTTGCTTTTTTCTTGGCAATATATAATTCTTCATGCATTTTAGTTAGAAACAATATATTTTACTAATTTTGTAACAAATATGAACGGAAATTCAGCTATATTTCCATATAAACTATAACTGTATAAATGTTTTTGTGCTGTGGGAGAACACAAAGAAAGCGCGTTTTGGGAGTTAAATATGCTGTACTCAGAGCAGGGGCGGGCTGGGAGTAAAACACAGGCTGGACTTTCTTCACCAGCTGCACAGAGGTCTGCGTCTCGGCCGAGACAGACAGGCCGACGGCCGCCGTGCATGGGACGGCCGTTCTTTTCCAGAACGCACAGATTGCCAGTCCGCCCCTGACTCATCTTGAGTGTTTCTCTTGTTTTTTGTTTTGTTCTTCTTAAAGCCCAGTAGTTTTATTACTGTAAATTAAATTAAAAGAGGCTGTTGAGCTCAGTCACTGTCCAATGTCTGCTTTAACCAGTGGGTCTCTACAATACACTCCTCCTGAAGAACCCTGAATAAGACGCACCACTGATGAACAGTAAATTATTGATGTAAAACTTATTGGTGATTACCCCTACATTTATTTTGATTACTAACAATTAAACTAATTTGTTACTGTATTTACCTGTTTATACCAAAGAAAATGACAGTGCATTCCAAAGAAAATGCCCATGCATGAATTACAGTACAGTCTATATGGGCATACCTTTATATTTTAGTTAAGGATAATGTATTAAACTGAAATTAAAGTGTTTAAAATGAAATTAAAGTGTTTTGGGAGCATATATGTGTGTATATATATTTATATATATATATATATATATATATATACACACACACACACATATGTTATATGTTTATTAGCTCCACCAAGTGCCAAGGCTCAAGACACAGACATGAGGACAAGGGGGTTGAGTAACAAAATAGTGACGGTTAATTTGATTTAGTCCTGCTAATGGTTGGTAGGGACAAGGGGATTGGTGAAGCGGGCATGCACCTTACCTCCACCTCTATAGCCTGACAGCAAGCCTCCCAATAGGGCCACGGCCTAACACCTTCTCCAGGTGGGGCTTGATATCAGGTTGTATGCAGTGGGTCTGCCCAGGATTGGTGGAAAATATATCACTGAACTGCTCCTCCAACTCATCTCTTGCTGCTGGGTCCTTAAGAAGTCCTCTGAGATGTGTCCCTTATTTGGTGTGCCTGTTAAGAAGGCTAAAAGTGATTGCACAGGCTGTATTCAGTGTTTAAGTAGGTTTATATGGTACGGTTTGTTTTATTTCATTTTACCAGGCTGTTCCCAGGGTAAGGCTGGCCTGTAAATCCTTTGTTGATCTTTCCGGGCTTGCTGCATGTGTTCTTTGATGATGGGTATAACTTTGTCAATCTGCTCCTGCATTTCTTGGACAAAGTCAATGATATAACAAAATGGGGGGGGGTGTTGTCAAGACGGCCCCTAGGTCATCAACTAAATGGAAATTTGAAGGCAGTGAATCGAGTGGATGCTTGGGGGGCTTCTTGCCCTACAGAGAGCATATACTTGCTGCAGCATTTTTTTAGCATTTGGTTAAATCTTTCCACCAAGCCATTTGTTTGTGGATATTATGCTGTAGTCTAGAGGTGTTGCAGCAGAAGCTATGGGTCTCGGCCACCATACCCAGTGAGTGAAAGCAGTCACAGAGCTTTTCGAGGGTGTTTCGCTTTTCTAGGGTGTGAGCAATGTGCATAATGGTGTCAACCCATGACTGGAGGGCAACCAGGAGATCACAGGGTTCACCCCAGCACTTGCAGTGGCAATAAAGGACCCCATGCTTAACCAGCAAATAGACAGCTTGTATCGCAGCGTCATTTGCTTGGTCTTCCCTGCTCCTTGGCAAAGCTCCCCTCTTTCTTCACCTGCTGAGACAGAACAGGGAACAGGTCTGTTTTGGCACTGGACTCACCTTCCATTATAGCTTCAATGTGTGCTTCCCCATCTTGGGCCTGAAGGGCAGTTTGAGAGGGGGTGGAAACAGACTAGAGGATCTTCTTCAGTACTGGTTCCACCTCAGTGGTCTCTTTGCTCCAGCTAGCTGTGAGGTAAAAGCCTGCCAATCTTTCCCTACAAGTAAAGGCAGAGGAAGTTCTGGGATTAATCCTATTACTACTCCCGGCATAACTCCCCAACGTCCTATTTTTACTTGAGCAGCTGGGACTTCCCACACGTTCCCGTGTATGAGTGGGACCACCGGCCGGCCACAGGGCAGTGCTGCTTTGGAATGGGAGGATTGGTGAACCAGAGTAATGGTCCTCCTTGAGTCCAAAATGGCAGTAGTGGGGACTCCCTCCAGCTGCAGTGTGATGGTGGGCATGTCTTTGCGAGTTGGAGCATGCTAGCCACTAGCCATGGCTTGTGGACTTGAGGAGGAGGCGTCCGCTCTGAATTGGTGGGCATGAGCTCTTCTATGAGTGAGGGTCTTGGGGCGATCCATGATGAGATTGGTATATAGCTGCTGGGTGTCTCTAAACAGACTGGAAAGGGGGTTCAATGCTAGAAATGTGTGTAAGGGAGGGTGGAAATTAGTTGTGCTTCAGGCTGGTAGGGACCAGGGGAGCAGTAAAGGAGCTGGCATGAGGCTGCAGTGTCGCTCAGGGCAGCAGAGTGAGTAGGCCGCGTCACGACAAGCAGGGACGTTCCTCAGGACTCTATCAGTAAAAAGAAAGCACATGTTACTGGGAGCATGCAGAGAGTTTCTTGCCATTACATTTTGGTAGCACCTTTTTATACTACTCCAGTTTCTTGTTGGAGGTGAACAGTCCCTCCATCAGTCGACCCCGCACCTCTGCCGTGTGCCGATTGTTGGTCCACAGCAACACAACAAGGGTGCTGAAATGGCGCAGCTTTGTTTTCCTTGGTGTGGTTCCACTGGGGCACTATTCATTCAGCACCCTGCTCACCATCACTATATATATGTCAAGCACAACATGAAAATTAATATCACTGACAGGTGAGATGTATAATGAGTATCTTGTTAAAATGGCACCTGTCAAAGGCGTGGGATATATTAGGCAGCAACTGGACAGTCAGTTCACTTTAAGATCCAGTTGAGATTCAATAATTTTGTTAAACAGGTGTGTATGCATGTGTATGTGTGTGTTTAGAATGGGAACCCAGAGAACCCATACTGCAGTGGCATTGAGGGAGTATTGGAAGCCTATTACCGGAGCCTGAAAAGTGTTCGTCTTTATGGTCCCACGTTCTTCTCACCTGTTATTAATCATGTAGCGAGGTGAGTCACATTACGGGTCACCACAAACACCAGCAACTGATTGCCTTAAGTCAGTAATTGCACTTGCGTGCACACGCTTGCACGCTGAGACCTGACCTTTGACTGCACCTACTTGGACTAGCACACTTGATTGCCTTTTCTCCCCAGCTTTTGAATAGATCTGGACATTATATTTGACCATAACTGACACACTGCGAATCAGTGCCTAATGAACATGACTCTACATTTCATTTTTCTGTAGCTGAGTGAAATGGTTCTGCTTCCACTGCTTCCTGAGATATGTATATTGCTATGCTGTCTCTCGTACTCAGATATGCATCATTGGTAAAGGATGGCTCAGAGTACTTCATCCTCCTCATCATTTCAGATGGAGTCATCTCTGATATGGCTCAGACTAAGGAATCCATCGTCAATGTGAGTGCTCTAAAAAGATGAAAATTTGGCATTCTTTGTGGTGATTAGATTTTCTGTCTTGTTATTCTACTGTATTCTATATAGAGGCACATGCTGTAGTATTAATAGATGTATAGTGTTTTTGGCTCATAAGGTAAAAGCATAGGAAAAGTGCTTAAATTAAATGCAGCTTTTTGACTGGACTGTCAGCAGATGATTTTCCAGATGCAACTTGACTAGAACATCACCACAGGAGGCACTAGATGAATAAGCAGATTGGACTTAGGTTTGAAATGTACTTCTACTCGTAAAAAGTATCTGTGCCTTCAGGGATGACATTTATAATGACAAAATGAATCATAAAGAATTACAAAACGTAACGAGATATAAATTGCATCCATTTATCATTCCCCCAAAACATATGGCAATTAAGATACTGAAATGTGATTTTCAAAACAAGAATGGCTTCGGCAACGGAAAAGAGAAAGCCTTTAAGCTCTGACAAAAGAAGAGTCATTCATAATGTGTCAGCATGCCAGTGTCTCACCCAATACTGTTTACGTCTGAGAGCTGATCATCCTCTCGCTTTTATGAGCCTGCCTTGTGTTTTGGGCCATTATCATTATCACAAAGTCTACCCCTACCATGTATCTCCATGACAGCTTAGTATACAACAGTGGATTATACAGTTAGCTTTTTGTAATATGGCAGAAGCACTGTTTTTTGTGGTTTCTACACAAATGTACTGTTACGTTTGTAATTCTTTGATTTCTTTTTTCTGTTCAAAGGCATCCTCTCTTCCAATGTCCATAATAATAGTAGGAGTTGGCTCAGCTGAATTTGATGGTAAGATGATCAGATCACAGTAATGAAAGAGATCATTTGGGTGTGAGCGTGCATGCTTGTGAGTGTGTGCACATGGGCATGTTTACTGAACCTTTCCCGCAAAGACCTGGCAAGTTCAAAAACTGAGAAATACCAAATTTCCCACTTGTAAAGTCACTTGCGGCTCTGGAGCTGGCCACAGTCTCCTCAGCATCCACTTATGCTTTGAACATGTCAAAGGGACTTTCAAATCCTTGTTTATCTCCCGAATCATCCCTTAGCCTAGCCAATACATATTCTATGTTTCCTTCATTCTTTCACATGTGGCCACATGAACTCCTTTTGCTTGTTTTATCCTCTTTAAATGTATATTAAATCCTCTTTTCTCTTATTTAATATTATTGCAGGATTGTGTTTACTGTTTGCATATAATCTCATTCATCCCCACTTTTACACAACCACAGATTTGTATAATAATAGTATGATGTACGGCAGTATAATCTGTATGGCGTATATTTGTATCTCTCCTTCCTCCAATCATTCCTTCGGTGCACTTACAAAATAGTGTAGCCAATGTTACAGAATCTTTTGACCTTACTGTAACTGATGTTAGACAGAGACATTTCTTTCCTAAGGCACAGTTCAATCACTGCCAATGTAGGCTTTATCCCAGAAGGATGTGGTTTCTGTCCCTATATGTAATGGCATATTGGAATAACTTTGTACATTAATGACCTTAATAAATAAAAATATGTCTAAAGATATTCCTCATATGTAACTCTCAAAATATTTACTTATCATAAATAACATTATCCCTCTCAAAATGGTTATTCAAAAATGTAAGGGTGATTAAGGTGTTAGCTCTTTTTTGAGAAATATTTTTGTGAAAAGTAAAAAATGAGTTTTATTTGCATTATTTTGGAAACGTCACCACTCACCTCTCAAACATCATCACTGTTAATGGAAAGATCTCTGCTCTCCAATTATACAGGAAGTTGACTGTAAAAATTCAATTCTCCCTTAGCATTGAACATCTAATGTGTGGCTTTACAAACATTAAATATTGTATTATTCATTTTATTATGTTATTTGCAAAAATTGATATTCATAAATGTAAGCATTGAAACAAAAGGCATTATAGAATATCTTAATGACAAACAATTTAAAGAAAAAATCCTGTTCAAAAAATAAGAAAGTTGTAAACACATTGTGACTATGAAAGTCTTTTGCTCATTTAATTTTAGATTTTTTTGCCCGTGCTTTTACTGTTCATTGAGGATTTGTTTTTTTAATAATGGGAGGAAAAGCAGCCAGGCTCCCCATAAAATGGCTCTGGTGGGACAAGAGCATTCAACGAAAACAAGTATTGCTAGCAACAGTCTGTCCAGAAGACATTAGTGAAGCAGGTGATAATGATAATATTCACGATGCAGTTACTGTCTCAATTTTATGCTTAATAGATTTAAACAGCTATTGTGTCTGTATGTTGACTATCTAAACCAAGTCTCTTTTATAAGTAGAGAAGTGGTTGCTTTTTTACTGTTGACTGTGTGAGCACCAGCACTGATTTGAAGTTTCATGCAGCGTTCAAAATGGAGAACATGAAATGCTGCCTAAGTAGAAGCTTGTCCATGAGGAATATTCCAGTGGATGCTTCCTAAAAGGACCAGTTTTGTGAATGAGATATAGAAGAAGCTGTCAAGAAGCTCTTGAAAGAATCTCCACATAATTTAAAGCTATAAAAACTACTAACTTGTTCCTAAAACAATACATCCAGGCCACATATAGGAATCTTTATTTCTTAAAGTAGCACTGGTAACAGTGGGCAGTGTCTCACAGAATTAGCTATAACTTATTTTTAAATGTTTTTGCTCAACAGAAATGATCGAATTAGATGGGGATGAAGTCAGGATCTCTTCAAGAGGAAGGTTTGCGGAAAGGGATATTGTACAGGTAAGCTCTGCTACTGTTTGTCTCTTTGCTTCACTTAAATTGATTTATTTTCTAACAATCCTGCTCACATTTTTTCCCTTACTGTCTCTCGCTTGCCCTCCAGTTTGTTCCTTTCCGTGACTACATTGACCACAGGGGGAACCACATTCTCAGCATGGCCCGCCTGGCCAAAGATGTCTTGGCTGAAATCCCAGACCAGTTTCTGCTCTACATGAGAACCAGAGGCATCAAACCCAACTTTTCCCCTCCTTCTTACTCCCTCAAAGCCCTGTCATCAATGCCTCACCAAGCACACCCACTACAGACTCAGATCTGAGTAAGACATTGGGAGCTGTCCTTCTAGTGGTCTACTCTCTTTCTCAGGATCATTTAAGTGGTCCAGTGGGGTCAAATGATAAGCTTTCTATACTCTGCATCATACAGTAGCTGGGTTTTAGGGAGCTGGCAGAGACTTCTGCTTGAGATCTGTACCTGGTAGCTCTCTCCGTTGGACTTGTAGGTGTTGGAGAGGTTTTAGGAACCTTCCTAAATTCTTGGGAAGATTCTGTCATGCTCAGACCTTTGAGTCTGATCATCTTCATCTGTCTCATACCACTCCTTTTCTTTCAGACTGAGCAATGAACAAAAATGTTTACAGATTTCTTGATTTATACAAGCAGATAATTTTATACCTCATGCATTCTCAAGTTATCAAAGCTCTATGCTGTTTCACAAAAAAGGAGTTATGGTGGCTTTCTGCAATGAAAGCACAAGAAGCATGACTCTGAGACGCTGCTGAGTAGTTTGTCCTTGTAGTACGTCTTACTGAACATTCTGGACTCTTCCACTCTACTGCCTCAATGCATTTCTGCTCGAGTCTTACGGTGGCTGGGAAGACAAGCCTTACTCTTGGTTACACACTAATCTGTAGCTGCTTTTCGTTCTTCGTGTGATTAAAAGCACTGCAGCCTCTGTTGGATTTTACACGCTAACACCACCTTGATTAATTCTTGAACTATAACTGTAGCTATGGTGGCATTTCATTGCATGCACTTTCGAAGTGAACCGTGTATAAAACTGAAATGGGTATGAGGCTTTTGTGTTAGTCATTTGAAACTGGAGGTTTTTTTCAATAGAAACCGATAACGGCATGGCTTCGTATTGCACTTACTGATGTAGAAATGAAGCATAACACTTTTGTATCTTTTTCATTTCTTACCATACTCTTCAAATAAAGCCAGTTTTAGCCTTCACACAGATACCATCAGTGGTCTTGAAATAAGACGTTGATAAAATAATTTTTGTTGCTTTTTTTAGATCAGTTGTATGTTCAAAAGATTTGCGTTGAAAGAAGAAGAAGAAGGGTGTAGTCATAATTATGATCTGAGTTATTTCAGATGAGAATCAAGCTGAACTATATACTCTAGCCCGATGACAAACACAGTGGTGAAGAAATGCTGGAAGCTGCCCCAGCAACCCAGCTCAGAAAAAGCCCACAAAACCATGAAACTCAGGACTTCACTTATTCAATATGACAGGATGTCAGCCTAAAACTTACACCCACTCATGCTGGCACACATACTGTATTATCCTTATAAAACATGCATTAAACATACATCAAAGTTTAAAACATAATATAATGGAATGGGGATATTTTTTTCCCCTCCTTCTTTCCTTTCATGCCGGGTCTTAGCAAAGCCCGATGGAGATGACTCCATTACATTAGAACTGAACTCATATGATGACAAGATCATCTATGTGACGGCTCAAAGAATATTCAGAGTATTTAGCCTTTAGTGTATATTCGTGACTCAGAAAACATTCGCTTATTATACCTGTCAGCTGACGCAATAATGCATGCCATGCAGCTTGGTCTGCAGGGGCGGAAAGGGAATTAATTGGGGTTTAAAGCTGAGCCACGATACAATAAGCCCACATATTAATAAAACATCAGTGGAGTAAAATGAGTGTTACATGGTGATGGTAGACGTGTTCAGTGTCCATGAACAACTAATAGACTTGCGTTTGAAAATGTGACTAATCTTTCGCTACCTAGTTACAGATGTTGTAGTACATCTTCTCAGGAAGGGAGTAGTGTCTATTGCTGATAATCATTATTTCGTTAAATACACCATAGCTGTTATGGTTGCTGTACATCTTCCGTTCGAGGTATCTGTTTGTGTTTTGATGCCTTTGGTTTAGCTTAATTTCATTGAAGATAATACCAACAATTCTGTGTCCTATGCTTTTGTCTACAGAGCACAAAAATGGTTATATTGACATTTTTGGTAATATTGACCATTTTCTGCACTACAATGCTACAGTATTTACCTTGGTAAATGAGCATTAGTTAACTGTTCAATGTAATAATTGTAATGGGGACATTTTAAAAGTCCCAAACAAATACTGTTTACCATTCCTCATTATATGCTCAAAATTGTTACTATTGCCTCCATCATGTTTGCATGTGCAATGTTTTAAAGTGATGCACCTTTTTATTTTGTGAGTCTTATTTTTTTAATACTATGGATTTTGCCTTAATATATCACTAAGTTATTGGAATTATGTCATGCCTTTACTGTTTGTTAAGTAAGTATTATTTTGGCCACATTTCTCTTTGAGGTATGACTCAGATATGACAAAGAAAACTGCTCATCTGTGGATACATGGATTTCTGTTGGGTGCATGTTGCAGTGAAGCTGCACAGTATGACACTGAAAAAAATCACCCTAATAACAAATAGTACTTGTTTTAAATATTTTTATATGAATATTGTTGCATGAACCCAGATAGATAATACTGGTGACTGGCTGTCTACCACAAAAATGTGCATAAGAAGTCAAACAAATGTTACTGATTTTATAATTATTTGTATCCATTATGGAATATGGAAATGGTTGAGATCACTATCCTGAGATCATATGTGTAAAAATGACTGTTTATGAAATGTCATTTTTTAAATAAACATTACTATTTAACATTTTATCGTGTTTGGACATTTTTCTTTTTATATCATTTTATTTTCCCTCGAAGTATTTAAGTATGGTTTATATCATACCTTTCCAAAAGGAAACAGGTTGACACTTCAAGTAAACAAAAATGATCTGCTCTGTCACTCACAGAGCGCCACTTGTTCTTCATTATGCGCATTATGTATGCTTACCACTGAACATTCAGTTATATGTGCTGAGCTCTAGTACCACTATTCTGAATAGTATGCTTACCTCCACCCCCTTAATGTGAGTTTGATAGTTTGCATCTCTGAGACTGGACCAATGAGAATTTTCCTAAATGCTAACAAAAATGTGCTATTAAAACACTAACACACTCCAAACAGTCTGCACATGGTCACTGAACTGCTACCTGAATCTTCCGCTGTCACGTTTTAGAAATGATGTGTTAACGACACACTTTTTGTGTAATCTGATGTAACATGTTTTTGGTGTATCATTACCAGGTTTTATACAGGTTGTGTTAAAGGTAACACAATCAAGCTTTCCCCTTAACTGGACGCACAAATGTATCGAGTAGTTAAAGATGCAATGTAGTGATTTTAACAAACATTGACATTTACAGCATTTGGCAGACACTCTTATCCAAAGTAGTGTACATGGGTGCTTGGCAGACTACAAAGAAAATGTCCCTCAAATCTAGACTACAATTCTGAGCTGCTAGCAAACTAAGATTCTTCCAGAGCTGTTAATGCTCCGCCAGGGCCCTGTCAGATTACATTGGGAACACATAGAGTACGTTCAGTTTGTTTTTGTTTTTTATATGTTTATTGTAGAGTTTGTGTTGGTTAAGGTCGTTTAGGGCATGAACATGTATCCTCAGTGCTCAGTGGAAAGTTGGATCTTCAGCTGCCGTTTGATGACAGCACAAGATTCTGCTGCTCTAACGGTCAGGGAAAGTTTGTTCTACAACTTATGTGCCAAAACCAAAAGGACTCTTCATGCTCTGAGAAGAGTTAAGTCAAGTCTGACCTGTTTTGAAAGTGGGCTTTGTTGTTATTTGTAAAAATGACCTGTAAACAACCTTGTAAATTGAAATCATGCAATTAATTATGAATATATGAAAATACATTGACATGACATCATGAAGTTAATTGTGAATTGTATTATGAATGTATTTATTAACTGGTCACTCAAATGAATCCAGTTCAATGTATTGTTTCCGACATGCTCCATTGTTTGTTGTCGTTGTTTGTTGCTGTTTATAAAGCTCCTCTAAAAAGCACACCACTTCTAGAACAATCAAATGTTCTAGTTCTCACAACTGATCTGTTTCTAGGGTTTGAACCTTCTCTGTCAGAAGTAATGGCAAAGTTTAAACTCCCACACACTGATAGATATGGAAAGAACATCACTATAAAGTCTGTAACAAATCTCTGAGAGGTAGATAGTAGAAGTAAGTGCTCCTGCTGTCTTTAAGTAATAATCTAGTTTTGGCTCTGAACAGGGCCCTGTTTCAGAAAGCGGGTTTAAAAAACTCAGAGTTAAAACCGATACTCAGTGTTGAGTAACCCCGAGCTGTCCAACTCGGAGTATTCGGTTTCAGAACAGTTGATAACAATTAGTTCAATCAACTCGGAGTTGCTTTAACCCCAAGTTAAGCGCGCGCCAGGATACATAAAGCCCTGATTAGTGGAGCATAGATTAAACGATTCACCATGGAGACGGAGGAAAGGAAGCGTATTCAGTGTATTTCATATCGCTTGAAGTAGAAATTATAATGGCAGCATATGCCGATTACAAACACATTTTGCACAAAAATGTAATACAGCCTCAGCTGCAAAAGAAAGGGAACTTGCATGACAAAAAATAGCCGACAGAGTCAATTTATGAGTCTTCATCTACACATTGATCTAGGGTTTTATACCCATTTAATACGTTAATATAACATGAAACAATATAATATATAATATGTGTGTTGTGCGCAGGTGCAACCCAACAGGCCCAAAACGTAGGTGGCAGCAAGTCAAAATAAAATCTAAAAATATACTCCAAACTGGTAAGGTGTAATTGTATTATGAGCCATAGTGCTTGGTCTGTTTGTCCTATGTAAATCAATTGCATTTAGATGCTACATTATTTATTTTATTTCTGTAAGCACTTACTGAATTTATCTGAGCACATTACAAGTACATATTTGCTTACTCCGTATGCTCAAATGTGACCTGTTATAGCCAACAGATAAAAAGCAGAGGCCCGAGATACAGGTGGGGGTCCTCCACCACCACCACTCAGAGGCTGAGCAGTGGGCGCCCTGTGGCTGAAGGCATCTCTGCAGGGATGTCCTCTAAACCACACACCCCTCAAAACACAAGTGCTTACATAAGAGGTCAATTCAAAATGATGTGCATACATTCTTTCTTCAGTCACCTTAGCAGTGCCACTCATTAATTTGATGAACTCTTTACCATAATGAATTATTTTGTTATGAAGTTATTTCCCTAATGATTTTGCCTTCTCTTAGTCTTGGTTGTCTTTGAGAGCATAATGACAATGAAGTGTAAT
>JBBPCX010000135.1:8902487-8924707 GCA_037974365.1 Hydrocynus forskahlii | reverse complement strand
ATGTCTGACACTGCCTACAGTCCGGTTTCCGACAAAGAGGCGGAGAAAGTCGGGGTTAGTTGAAGTAAACCTGCTGGGGGGCAAGTTAGCTTCACGGAGTGTGTCGTCATAGTAACTCACTCAGACTTAATCTAAACTCGCTTTGTGAAACCGATAACCCAGAGTTTTCGCGAACACAGGGTATGCTTACTCTGAGTTTTCACTAAACCCGCTTTCTGAAACAGGGCCCAGATCTCTTTGTGACGGCTGTGGTAATGAGGCAGAAAATAACAGGCGTCAGTTAAGCTGCACATGCTGTAGTTACAGAGGGATGGGACCGCCACATTTAGATAATGCCTCTTTCCGGGATGAGTAAGAAGTGATCAACCTATAGAGAATCTGCCCAGTTTCTTTAGGAGGCTCACTGGATGTGGAACTCTACTGCCCCCCTCTGTTTATTAGAGAATGCATAACAGTGTGTTTTATTACAACTATCAATAAAATGATTTCTACAGCACACGTGTACACAGATCAACATGCCAGATAGATAGATAGATAGATAGATAGATAGATAGATAGATAGATAGATAGATAGATAGATAGTGAAATGACACTGCAATTACATATGTCAGTTCAGGGATACTATGAGTTAAATGCACAAAAGTGGTTTTGACAGTTTTGACATTTTTCATGGATATGTATGAATGATTAGTGTATGAAATATGCGACACCGAAGCTGGATGTTTGGACCCCAAATACTAAAACAGTAATGTCCTGAAATCCGTACTCATCACTGCATCAGTAAAGGCCCAGTGCTGAAAACAGAAAACATATTCATGAAAAGCATTAAAGGAGTATATAGCAGCCCTTCATTACTTCCTAGATAGAATCCATCAAACTTAATTAAAGTAAAGGTCTTCAGGAGAGACGACACTCTTCTTTGTGCAATCAGACAAATCCCAAAAAAGAAGCCTTGAATGCTCAGTCTTCTTTTAAAATTATTTTTTCTTAATCTTTTTGCTTTTCCGTCATTCACTAAAAACTGAGAGAGAAAACTGTTGGGAATTAAAAACGAGGTTTTAGTTTTATTTTATGATGCAATAAAATAAAAAGATCAAAACATGTAAAATCTGTTTAAACCACATAGTGCTGAAATGAAAATGTTCAGTTATCATATGTGAACACACAGTGTGAACAGCACAAAACTCTTCTCTGCATTTAACTATTCACCAAGGGAAACAGCAGGCAGCAATAATGTGGGGACAGTACCTTGCTCAAGGTTACCTCAGTGGTGCCACTAGCAGTCTTGGGATTCAAACCCACAACCTTCTGATCACAGGACCAGCTCCCTAACCACTACACCACCAGCGGGAATGAATTACTGCGTCCATCAAGAGTGGCTGATCTGGGGTCAGTTTGTAAAGCTGAGCAAAATGACATCAATTGATGGGACCTGATTTAGGTGTGTTCAGTCTCTGGGGGACTTGACAAATATGAGCCATTCACGTGCTGAGGAAGAAGACAGTATATACTGCCTGGTCACACTAGCATATGATGAAACTAGACGTAAACAACATTTGAAACACGGTTTTGTTTCCCTAGTGAGAGCGGCTTTCATTGCTGTCACTCTGTTCAGTGAGGAAATTTCAGCAAGAGTTGGGACTTTAACATGAATTTCTACATTCTGTCTACACAATTCACTTTTACCTCTTTGTGTACCCATGCTGATCTCAGTAGAATCTGACTTTGTTTGCATCAACGGCTTCATTTATATATACTTTGGCCAGGATATTTTCATTGCATGGAAACACTAAACAGCCATTTAAAAAAAAACTAAAAAAAAGGGTTTTTTTTAAACCTAAAGTTCTGAAAGATGGAATTTTTAAAAACTGTTAAAAAATGTCTTCCCTTTATGAGATGTGCCAATCCCTCCAAGCTCTGGATCTTGCAATGCACCATATTTTCTCATGTGGTGGCAGTTAACACCTGGCAGTGGAAGTTCGCTTTTAATTTCAACCTCAGCCACGGAATGGAATGACAACACTCAGGCGAACACAAGACTTGAAGAACTTATGGCCGATGTGAAGTTTGTTGCTTGCTTTACTGAAAAGTCAATAATAAACCTGTCCAGAATGAACAAGATCTGTCTCTTTATACATTTAATAGCTCCTCTTGAGTTGATGGTATACTATTATGTATTAAAAAGTACCACAGAGAGTGCCAGTTCATGCACATTCTGCCTTTAAAGAATACTGGCCATGTCTTCTACCTTAACCCATGGGAAAGATTCGAAGTGCCGATCAGTTGTCTGGATAAGCATGTCTGTTTTCAATATGAGCTCTCCAGCGCTAAAGAATTTACCAGTTGTTGCTACCAGCGCATAACAAATCAACTTCTTAATAGTGCCAGCATACACCACTATCCCAACTGGTATCTTCCTAAATTATTTTTTAGATATCCTTCAATATCCTAGTGTTTTTCCAAATTAACTGAAGCTAATGCCAGAGTGCTTCACCAAAGAACCCTGGCATTTGCTTTGGTTTTGGAGGGCTACTTCCGAGTGCTGTGGTCTGCACAGTTCTGTAAACTGTGCAGTTCTGTAACCCTCATTTCTCTCAATGCTATCTCTCTCCATATCTAAACATAGATGAGGATGAACAGTCACAGACAGTTAATAAAGCCTAAAAGAAACAGAAATCCCTAAAATCCCCTGTTTTAGGGTTATATTGAAGATTGTCAATATCTGTACAAAACTTTATTTAAATAATTGGACCAAGAGAAATGCTTTACAATGTTTTTGTTCTGCAAATAACTATCATAACAGTATTAATTTATTTATTAACTGGCCATATTTAAAATGACACCATATAGACAAAAAGTATTGGGACGCCTAGCCAACGAAACTGCATTCAAAGTAACAGCTACCAATCTTCTTGAAAGGTTTTCCATAAGATATTGGAATGTTTCTGTGGGAATTTGTGCCCATTCATTCTGTAGAGCAGTTATGAGGTCAGGCACTGGGGAAAATAAAAGTAATGATTAGTGTAGGGTATGAGAACTGTAAAGTAACTAAAACAATATTACTACTAATAAAGTATGTTTTTTTTATTTTACTGTTTGACGTTTACATGTTTTTAATGACAGTAAATATTTAAAGTTTAAAGCACTGTGGACTAGCTGTAAAATCAAATTAAATAAAACAAGTATTGTTTATAATGTTACTGTTTGATGTTGACATACATTTAATTACAGAAAATATTTAAAGTCTAAAACACTGTGGATTAATGGGAAAGTCAAATAAAATTACTGTAACAAAGTTACAACTAATAAAGTATTTAAAATTTTACAGTTCTGTGTTTACATGTATTTAATTACATCAAATATTACATTACATTATTACATTAAATAATATAAGTATAAAGCACTGTGGATTAACTGTAAAGTCAAATAAAATTACTAAAATAAAATGACTTCTAATTAAGTATGTTTTTTTATTTTACAGTTCTGTTTACATGTATTTAACGTATATTAAACATTTAAAGTCTAAAACATGGTTGATTAATTGTAAAGTAAAATAAAACTATTAAAATAAAATTGCTACTAAAAAGTATCGTTTTTAATTACATGGATATAATGGCAGTAAATATTTAATGCCTGAAACTAAAGTCAAATAAATTACTTAAACAAAATTACTACTAATAAAATATGTTTTTTTTATTTAACAGTTTGATGTTTACATGGTTTTAAATTGTATTAAATATTACATTTTTTAAGATTGTGTATTAGAGACTCCAGGTCGTCACTTCCCCCTGGACTGAACATGCGGGCGGCCATGTTGTGTGGGAGCGGATCAGCTTGGCTGTGAAGAGGCGAGATTTCCTCTACGCTAAAGAACTGCGGACGTCTCTTAACCACCACGGACTCTTCTCAAACCTGTTTACTGAAATAGGTTCAGAGCACTGAAGATTATTGGTTTAAGTGTAATCTCCCCGAGAATAGGGCAGAATGAGCGGCGGGACCCCGTACATCGGGAGTAAAATCAGCCTGATCTCCAAGGCCGAGATCCGCTATGAAGGCATCCTCTACACAATCGACACCGAGAACTCCACCGTCGCACTGGCTAAAGGTACCACACTCAACCGGAGAGACTCCTAAAATCATCTTCCTACACTATCAGTTTCGTCGGGCTGCAACCTGTCTTTAAAACCTGCTGGGAAGAACGGGAGCGTTAGCTGGTGTGCTAACGGTCGTTCTGGATTTGTTTTGTTTTAAAAAGTGCAGTTTGTCCTGCACTGCCGAGCAGACCAACTTTGACCAGGGACAATCCGGTGTTTCCTAATGGAAACGAATATTATGAGCTTCCTCAGGAGGCCTGTCCTGCTCAGGGTGCCGAGTTTGTTTGTTTGTTTGTTTATGTAGCCAACAGCTAGCATGTTTTGCTAACTGTAGCTAACGGCAGCTCAGCCTTGGGGCCGAGACTGACCAGGCTCTGACAGACGAGACTGTGGATCAAATAATGGCAATATTCATGTCTTAAGTTGATTAGAGTGAGAGAGCTGACTCTAACGGTTTATTAGTGATCACGGCCTGTTTCAGCGAGAGAAATGTTAGTCAGAACAATACAACCGGTCACACGCTTCAAATAAAACTTCAGTCACGCCACGTGTGTCACTTTTCGTCAAACAGACTCGTTAACTCTGAACGCTCTTTATATACAGATTACCATAAGATCGTTACGAGACAACAAATGTTTTTTATATATGTGTTAATTACAGGGTCAGCTGGTGTCCAAATTGTTAGTTACCCCTACTGAGGTACTCTTGAGTAAGGTACTGTCCCCACGCACTTCTCCCTAAACGCCGGAGACAACAAGTTCACACTGTTCATACTATGTGTCGTGGTGTGTTCACGCGTGACAAGTGGACACTTTACCCTTAACATATTGGTCAAGATTATTGCACTGATTATTCTTATACTTGGTCCCTCTGCAGCTCATTCATAAGAGTGAGTCATGATTATATATCTGTTTATGTATTCACATGTGTGGCTTATTGTTTAGTTGAAATGACAGTAAAGTATGGAGGGCAAAACATGTTTAAGAACTGCAAAAAGTTGCAGTTACCTTTATTCCAAATATAGCTAGTGTTGGCAGTGTCTTTTAGTGAGCACAGCTAGCCACTTATAAATAATTGTTTCAAGTAGACACCTGTTTTTTTTTTAAATATATATATTAGGGACTGCTTTGTGTCAGCCAGCTGAAGTAGCAGCACATAAGGCATCGTCATATTAGTTTTAAGTTATTCTTAAATCAGTGCTTTGTTTGAGCTAGCATGGAGTAGCATGTGAAACATTGAATTAATCATACGATTTTCATTCTTTTAAATGTTCTTTGTAGTGCGCTCATTTGGAACTGAGGATCGCCCCACTGACAGACCTATACTGCCCAGGGATGAGACCTATGAGTACATTATCTTCAGGGGCAGTGACATTAAAGACCTGACAGTTTGTGAACCCCCCAAACCGTCTTTGCCTCAGGACCCTGCCATTGTTCAGGTATAAAATACATACCAAGAAGCTGCAGTAATGTCCTAAATCAGGAATGTAATGGCATTGGATTTAAAGGTTCACTTATTTTCCATGTTAAATATGTTTATTATATACTTATAAATTGTTCATGTTTTCTTGTGGATACACAGCAACACTAAATCATGAGGGCACTGTGGCCAATAAGGACACTACCAATAACTTATAATAACTTATAATATTATTTTAAGTGATGTATTTAATGGCCTCACAGATCACCACCATTTAAATGCTGCTTTGGCTGGTACATTATTGTGACCTCAATCAATTCCATGTCTGTTGTCAAACTTCTGACTCTGCCTTCTAGTGGATGTATTATTTAATGTCCATGCCTGTGTGGAGGACACAGGGAAGTATGTGGGCAGTGGCGGTTACATTGTTTTCAGTGAATGCGGATATTTTCATATATAAAGGGAGCAAAAATAAGCCGTAACTGTATTTTCGAAATACACAGTTTATACTCTGCCTTGACTTCAACTAACAGTGTGACCTTTTAAAGTAAATTCTTGATTGATTGATGAATGTAATATCATACCATTGATTGTTTTTCAGTCTTCTATGGGATCATCTGCTGCTCCATCTTCTTTCCAGTCAGGAAACTCTTATGGACTATTTAAAAGGGCTCCAGTGTCCCAGTATAGCCAGTTCACTGCCAGCCCATTGGTTTCACCGCCATTTGGGGCTGTTGGAGGTATGTGTGTGAAGTATTAGATTTTCAGTTGAAATGATATCATTGAAGATATCCTAGGATTTAACAGGTTGGGCCTGCTTAGTGACGTGCTGCCAGAAGGATTCTGCCAGTGGTACCAAAGACTCATGTGTAACACATAATGACACACTGCTGTCCATTTCGTAACTTATACTGAAGGGACTGACATTCCTAAATGATAGTTACTACATATTTTTACAGAAGTTTACCTTTTCTTTTTGTTCATACTCTGCTTCATAAAATTATTAATTTCCCTTTCATCAAATGCAGAATGCCTGTGGTATTTTGCCTTTCATGTACCAATGCCCCAGAGGTTATGTAGTTGTGTGTCTCAAAAGTCCCTGTCCTGTCTGTAGCTCGCAGTAGTCCTCCCCTGGAGTCTTTGCAGAAGAGCCCCCCACTGGAACCAGCGGCATCGTCAGCCCCATCTGTCAGTGCAGCTGCCGCTGCACCTGTGGGACGGAGGAGCCCCATAACAGCACGTCTTGCCACACCCGGTAGCCAGAAGCCCCTGGACATAACGGAGCAGAGGAGGGGTGAGGGCCAGCCTAGGCTATGGTCAGGAACCAGGCATGCTGCAGGAAATAAGGCTAGTGTAGTTCGCTCGAGCTTTCAATCAGCAGGTGAGGGCAGAGATAACCTGGTCATTTCTAGATAAGTCAGTGTTTCTTATCTTAAGAATTTTTCAGTGTAAACATGTAATTGTATTTTGAATTTGTGAAAATGAAAATGTGTAGTCAGAACTTGCAACAAGATATGATTTTCAAACATACCCATCTTGTTGAAAAAAGGTTTGTGAAGGTTTACTTCAGAGCTTCTAAGATGATTATACCTTCTCAGGCACTGATGCACCAAAAGTGTCCGTCCGACCTGAGTCTGATCAGTCCAGAGGTGAAAACAAGGATAACTCTAAGCGGCAAGCAGGTTATTATGTCTGCTACAGTGGACTTTCATTTAGCTGTATTGTGAGACTCTGCATGCCTGATATCTGCATCAGTGTAAATCTGCATAGAGCTGTCTGCTTTTTATGTTTTGTGTGACACTCGTGGTCAAGCTGGTCTAGCTTTAGCCCCTTTCACACAGGGAAGTGTCAGATTTATTTTCAAATGTAACACCCATGTCAGATTTCAACTACATTTTCTATTTTGTCAGAGTTTTACAGACATTCTCAAGATAAAAACAATTACAAAAATGACTTCATGTAAGCATAAAACTTGTTCAGTATTACACTTGGCGATTGTGTTAATTATGACTGTTTTAAAACAATGTTAGCTGGACAATCAATATTTGTCTTGCTCCTAAGCTGATTGCTTTGTGAACCAACCAGTGTTACTACATCTGAGAGGAAGAGCGATAGACTGTTCTTTGTGTTTGTTCTATTAGAATTTCTAAAGGAAATTCAACTCAAGGTATTTTAGTGTATATTAATTAAGAAATATATATTCCACAAAAAAAATTCCATGATGTAAAAACCTAGGAGTTCATTTCTATGAACCACTATAGAAGTACTCCTTTCAAGAGGAAAGCAGCATGGGTGGCTATAGTAGGAATTTTGTACTTTGTCAGGAAGGCTCCTAATGTTTGTCATTGTTGCTTACAAAATATAACACAGTTATGAGTCTATGTGAAAGGGGCTCTGTTGTATTTTTATTTTTTATTTTTTTGTCTGTGTGAAAACGTGAACTAATTTCTCAACATGTCATAACTGTTCAAAGAGCATTTATGCATCGGTCTTTTGTGTGCATGCTCTCTTCAAATTCAAATTGATGGCTTTCTCATTTTCAATTCTCATGTAGGTATCAGCAGTGAATCTACATAATGGCTTCTGTATTTGTGCTGCTTTTTTTCTTCACAGTATTTTTTTTTGTTTGTTTTTCATTTTAATATGCTAGTTAAACAAGCCTTAATCTGAAAATGTGTTTGCCTGTGACATAATCTACATTTTTCATATTACTTTACATCCTTACAAATCAGACAGTTTTAGGTGCACAACCTGATTATTTCTTTTTTCCCCTCCTTAGCATTCTTTCAGTAGACATGTTTCCAGATGGTTTATGTGTGCCTTAATGCAGATTTCTTTGTTTTGCAGCTGTTGGCCCACCACCTCGTCGTGGCCGTGGAGGAGGACATCGTGGAAGAGGACGTTTTCCCGTGAGGAGAGATGGACCAATGAAGTTTGAGAAAGACTTTGACTTTGAAAGCGCCAATGCCCAGTTTAACAAGGAGGAGATCGACAAGGAGTTCCAGAGTAAACTCAAGTTGAAGGGTAAAGATACTGCAGCGACCATAGTTTATTTTACACTTCTGTCTAACACTATTAAATGTTGTTTATAACAGCACTTTCTTTTTTGTTTGGTTGTTTTTTGTTTTTTTTTTTGGCAGGAGTTTTTTGTTTTTTTTGGCAGGAGATGTCAGTTGCTCTCAATGTATAGCATGTGTTGCTTTCACTGCCAAGAAGAATATCAGTTTTATGATCACTCTTGCTTTATGTTGTGTTCATGTGTAAAGTGGTAGCTTTCAGTCAAATTGCTAGCAGATTGTGCTAACAGTATGATGAGGTATTAGGGGGAAAATTACACATTGAATTAGGATAAGTTCAGTATTACCTAACATCACTACATTGAGTGTGCATCTTTAGAAACCATCTTGTAAATGCTTTTTCCTGTATGAACAAAGGAAAAGTACCTGATTATGGGAAAATGTATGTTATAGAAATTATTTTACATTCTTTTTATTTTAGCATATACTGGTAAAATGTTTTTTAATACATGGATAAAGCTGTGCACTCTATTTATTTTGTTTTTTTCTTTTTATTTATTGCTAAGCCTTTATCCGTTTGCTGATGTGTATTCAGATGAGAAGACGGAGAAGACAGTCAATGGGGAGGATAAGGGTGACTCTGGGGTGGAGACTCAGAATAGTGAGGGTAATGCTGAAGAGGAGGATCCTCTGGGACCCAACTGCTACTATGATAAGTCCAAGTCCTTCTTTGACAACATCTCCTGTGATGAAAATAGGTTCGTACCTTTTTGCACTTGGGGTGTCATCCATCAAAGAATTTAAAATAGTTTAGTTTAATTGTGCCATTAATGCTGTTCATGCAACACCACGAAAGTCATTGTACCCCTTTATGACCAAGCTGTTTTTGTAGCCTGTGGTATGAAACAAAAAAGCTAATTTAGTCATAGAGATTGGTATGCAAAGGTCACATAATGTCACTGTAGACCTCAGGTGCAAAGTACATTTATTTCTCAGTTATATTTGTTTAAATATGCATGATTGTAAATGTTTTGCAGGGAAAGGAGGCAGACCTGGGCAGAGGAGAGGCGTATGAATGCTGAAACGTTTGGGATCCCCTTGCGTCACAGCAGAGGCCGTGGAGGCTTCCGGGGCCGTGGGGGCATGGGCTTCCGCAACAATCGCGGCCGCGGAGCCAGTCGGGGATCGTTTGGATCTTCACATTCGGGTGGCAGCAGTTTCAGAGGAGGGTTCAGAGCAAGCCAGGGAGGAAGGGAGTTCTCTGATTTTGAATACAGGGTAATGTATACCTTTTCCTTTTCAAGAAATCAATCATCAGCGGCGTCTCCTTAAGAGAGTACTTTGCTGGTATTTGCAACAAAATAGCCTATTATACCAAATAGCCTATTAGACCATAGACTGTCTGTTAAATAGGGTCTTGCTGGTGTCTGACTTTGTTTCTTTTTGTTTTTCTTTTCTAGAAGGACAACAAAGTAGCTGCATAGCTCAAATGGGACCTGGTTTCGCAAGAGGATGTAACACATGGGTATACATTTTTGGTCACTACTTTGGACAAGAAGAATGAAGAAAAAAAATTACTAGACGTATATTTGTCACCAGCACTGGTAAAGACCACTTGATAAGTGGATGTAAATGCAATTTCTTTTCCATGTCTTCTTAGAGTGGAATCTTTCAGCCTTTTGAAATGTTAATCTGACCAGAATATTTCCAGACGGATAAATTTGTGTATATGAGTACTTCAGAGGGACTTAGTTTTTTTTTCCTCAGTACTAAATTTGTATTTGAAGATCTGTATTTAAAGTAACAGTGTACATATGCCCACATACTGTGAGTACTTTGATCACTGAAATAGCTTTATTATTACTATTATTATTATTATTACTATTACTATTATTTTGAATATAAATTCCCTCTTTAGCACTAGATAAGCTGGTTTGGGTTCTCAGTTACAGCTTTTTACCATATTTTTCTACTTACTCCAGTTATTCACTTGGTAGTGTAATTACACTTCACTGGTGCATATCGCTGAATTTCCGCAAAACTAATTTTACTTTGTGTTCGATATCTACACAAAAGTGAGTGTGAGGTTCATAGTTTAAGCAAACATTTCTCATGTGCGTGTTGACTCACAATGTGTTTCCGTGCTTAGCTGCATTGCTGCTGAAAAACTGCAGTCTCAGCAATCCTATAATATAATATTAAGGTGTCCTACTGCCCACATATTTATATAGCATCAGAAAATACACACTCTGTGTCCACTTTAGTATGTGTACATGCGTTATGGTTGTGCCTGATAGGCCGCCATACATTTATAAAGTCTATTGTAAGCTGTAGTTGTCGCACCACTGTTCAAGGTGATGGGTGACTGATGGTGGTATGTCTTTGCCGTGCTGAAGTGTTTTTCTTTGGCGTCTTTCATGTGAAACTTCGTGACATTGAGAGAAGTGTTAGCTGAGTGGTATGTATTTAGCAACACATTTTTATATGCAGATCTATACAGATGTGTAAAACTAAAGCATATGCAGTGCATTTGACTTTTATCAGCATCATATTACTTAGCAATAAAAGTGTTTATTTTTTCCCTTCTGAATTGTATATACACATTCTTCAGGCAGAACTTACTTGTTAGAAATCTTTCTCACTGAGGTGTTCACTCTTGTTCTGTTTGCAAGTGTTTGCATGTAAAGCTCCTATATTCATTTTAATTACAGGTACGATTACAAAAATCTGTAAACCGATCAATATAGTCAGGTTTCATGTGCTCATGAGAGGCATCAGAAGCTGATGTGACTTCAAGCTAGATGTGCCTCCATCAGTCACCTTGCTTGTGAGACCAACAGTGGTGCCAGAGTAATTGCATCGGAGCTCACTACTGGCCTCGTACGGTATGACGGCCCTTGGCTTTAAGTGTAGGCCTAATAAACCTAATAAAGTGGCTGCAGGGGGCTATATCACTTATATGGTCAGAGTATTTGCTGATGCATTAATCTGCTGTTTTTTAGAGAGTATTACTATAGTATGAGTACCCGCACAGAAGCTACCCCAGTTTGCAGCATAGCGAGTAAGTGAATGTAATGTACAGTGAGGCTGTATAAAAAGAGTGCCATGTTCCTCTGTAAAAGGTTGTTTACTTTTAATTAGCTACTGCATTCCCCTTGCATTGCCTGTATCGCTATGTGCAACAGTGAGCGTCTGCTGTATGTTAACATAATTGTAGTCATCAAATATAGAGCTAAAATGTTCAGCAGAATCTAGCATGCATACCTGGTGGAATTTGACTGGATGTCACATTTGACTTACCTGTTCAAAAGTTTCTCTTTACACCTGTGGGGTGCACTTTCTGCAGTCTGTTCAGTCACACTTCGTATGAGATGCTTCACTTCCCAGTTCTTGCTTGTCAAAGACTTCCTGCGTCTCAAAGACTATCTGTAGTTCTGTCGATCTCTGCTTGAGAAATCTGATTTAATGGAGAAAGGCTTCATATTTTACAATGTTATGCTGACACTACCATAAGTTAAACTGATGACATCTCTTGCAAATGTATTCTTTGAGTAGCTTTTCCATATTAACTGTTAACTTTGCTTATTGACTTTAAGCTTATGAACCTCACATAGCTTATGGGAAAACAACAAAATAAGCGTCCGCTCTAATAACCACTAAACCAGCTGCAAACACTACACTCGGTACACTAAACTTGATATGGGTAGTTGAAAACAGTCCAAAAAAATCTTGTAATCGTAGTAAAACTTGGCTGCTAAAAAAACACCTCAAGCGAGGAATTGTTAAGTAAAAACATTGATTTAGAGCACATTTACCTATAAGCAAGTGTTTAAAATTTGAACATTTGAAGCTGAGCTTTGTGTACAACACTGCACAGCACTAACCAAACACAAAAGATCTGCTTCTCTTTCCTTTAATGCCTCTCCTAATTCTGCAAGGCCCCAGTCACGTCTGTAAGCCACAGCCTGGTTTCAAAGTTAGTGCTGTCTTACTATTTTAATTGTAATTACTCATTTTGCTAATAGTATTTAAGTTTGTCTTTGTATGACCCCCCCCCACCACCACCACCACCACCCACCCACAAACACACACTTTTGAGTAATTCTTCACTTATTAGTGCATGGTGTGACCTCAGCTCATTTGTATTGGGAGAAACTTAATTTCATTTGTCTGTTCACCCCTTTTTATGATAAATGGTAAAACTGGAAATGAAATTCCCAAAAAGGTGCTGGATTATGCTACCTGAGATATAACATTGTCAGATGGTGAAGTTCTCTTGACATTAGCTACCCTTTGTTTTTCTCCATCCCATATCTAGTTGACTGCACATCAGTTTGGTGTATTTCTGTCATGGACGTTAGCGTTGCAGCAATAATTTTGACTTTGTGTTATTTGAACATGGAACAAATTATAAATTTCCTGGGCGCTATAAAATGGAGAAGGCACATTGACAGAATGAATTGTAGAGCACGACATGAATAAACTGTTATGATGAAATGTCCACTTTGGAATTTAGAAACATAAGAATGTAATATTTCAAGAGATTCAGCTTTATTGTTTAATTGGTTTTAATTTGTCTGATTAGTCATGAAGAATTCACATACTTTAGGGATGTATTCTTTTTGAAGCTGAAGCAAAATCCAGCTTTCTTACAGGTACACAGCAACTGCCTACATAATATTCCTAGTATATGAAAGCAGAATCAGGTCCTGCTGATCCATTTAGTGTTTTTTTTATATGTGTATAAACTAGGACTTGTAACACACAGGCAGCATGCTGGTATTGTCAGAAGCCACTGAATAGTGACAAAATGTATGGCAGTGCTTGTGAGGCAGATACTGTTACTAGAACGTGCTGTGATTGAGTATCACCAGTTTCTTTCTGTGTTCGTTTAACTTTGCATTACTTCCTTTATGTACATCTACAGTACCGGCCATGTTCATTCTCAGCCTCAGCATGAGGGATGTACCTCAGTGTAAAGAGGTTTTTACTCTGAGACAAGAATAATAAACAGTTGTCCTTTACCACCCGTTTCCCTGTGAGTTGAATTTCTGTAGAGGAACTCGCACCCTGAGAGGCATGTAATTCAGTCCCTGCTCCATGCAGTCCATATGGAAATGAAGCTGCAAAGGCAGCCTTTTTTTAATTCTTTGTAATGTTACAAAACCAAACGCATAACAGCTTTAATGATGGGTACATTTTTTTTCTTTTTTTTTTACTTTCTGTAAATGCATTTTCTATCTATTTGGGAGTTTAATTTTGCACTGATTTTGGACAGTGGATCAGATTATAGAGCACATGAATGCAAAACAACAGAAAGGAAATTGTCTTATGACTTAGTACCAACATGCATTAAGTCGTCTATTGATCTATAGCAGTGTAGCCCCACACATTCAATATTAACTTGACAGACTTGTTTAACATTAAGCAGTGCTGCACATATTGATGTATTTCTTTGTCCAACTTGTGACTCAATGGCCATCATAACCCTGCTGGAGTGAAGTGGCTGCAGGTTCAGAGACAGGCTTTGCAGTTCCTTCTGGCTGTGACTGACAGCTTGATGAAGACAGACCATTGAATACAGCACAGCCTGTTAACAGTGATGAACTCAAACAAGCTGAGGAGTATTTTCAGTAAGATCCAATACTGGGCAGTCAAATGGGGGGTGTTTAAATATCATAGCTGTGTCTTGTTTTTGTCATGTTTTTTACATTATTTAAGAACACCAACTGACATTGTGTGTGTGTGAGGGGGAGGGAGGGCTGGGTTCATTACAAAATGCGTATCACTGTCAACACTCAAATCTCAAAAAATAGATGGAACTGGCTTGTAATGCATTTTGGAACCAAACACTTCCTATGTCTGTCTTTAAGGCACAACCACAAACCTTAATGTGTTTTAATTGCAAGGGAGTTGAAAATGCCATTTACAATCCACAGGGAGTGAAATACAAGGAAACAGGATATGGATCCTTTTATAGTATTCATTGTCAAAAGATTAACTGTCAAGAGCATCCAAACTTCTAACAATGTATTGATTTATCCATATCATTTAGAAGTCTAAATTTCTAAATATTATACGAAGGGACACCAGATACTGTAAAAATAGTGACTTGTTACTCCTGACTAGTCTTTTTTTTTATATCACAGAGCAATAACTCTTGGCACATAGTACATATTTCTAAAAACATCTGTTGTCCCCCTCTAATGATATGATTATCTCTATATGAAGAGGGTTCACAGTAAAGGAGTCTGTCTGATGAACACGCTGCTGCAGTGACGCGCGTGTCGTGACAGTAGTAGTTTAATTTGAGGCGTGTGATTGGCTGGCCGTGCTCGAGTAGGCGCGGCCACGCGAGGAGCTTTATTATTGGTGCTGCTTCCGTGTCCTCCCTCCTCCCACTCAGACTCCACTGCCCTTTTATAATCATCCCTGATTTCAGAGAAATAACTGAACGGGCTCCTGGCGCTCAATTTGAGACCACCACCATCTCCTCGCAACCATGGCACTCACTAACGACCCCAACTACAAGAAACTGGAGCAGTGGTACAAGTCGAAAGCTGGGGATCTGAAGATGCGACAGATGTTTGAGGAGGACCAGGACAGGTTCTCCAAATTCAGGTAAAAGAGAGGGTCTGCAGTGCGAAGGACCTGAGACTGGAGCTGGACCTCCCATCAGCATGGGACATTGTCTGCACCTTAGAAATAAAAGGTGCTTAGGTGGATTTGCTCACTTGAGAGTTGCTGTCAGTCTGAGACTTCCTTCAAATAGGAACTGCTGCACTGCCACTTGTTACAATGTGTTAGTGTTGAACTGTAGCAATTGAGCGTTTTGCGTATGCGTCAATTTATCATACACACGTGGCTCTTTTGCAGAAATCTCACCTTTATCCTGATTTTGGCCCACTCTGAGAGACAAGGCCCTCCTGGCCCACGTTAGTTAGCAAATGCTAAGCTAGAAATGCAGGAACTGGCTGCTCTGGAGACAAGGTCATGCTGATCGATTGGTCACCCGAGGCCAGACTCTGTTTCTAATTGGTTGATGATTATGTTTTTATGATCAAACACTTACGCAATAGCAAATAGACTCTGACTTTTTTTTCCTTTACTCACGTTTTGTGTATCGGGGTCGTTTACTTGCTGTCTAGGCTGGCTTAGTTATAAAATCGGACCGGACCAAACGTACAGAGAGAGAGATCGTCTGTTTTTGAGTCTGTAATGTTAGTAAGGTGAGGCTCGCAGGCTATCGTACTTCTAGTACAGACGTAAAGAAAGCTGAATGAGTCACAGGCCCCGTGTCTGAGTGGAGTAAAGCTACGTGAGGAGCCGCACACGCACAGTGCGGTGCTGGAGGTGGGGGTGTTCTTGAAGCAGAGGGTAAAAACCCCACTACCTGATCCCCTGTACGGTACGGGACTAGTAATCTATCCTGCACCAGGTCATTTAAACACAGTCCAAGCCGTGACAGAGGCGAGCTACGTAATACTCCATATGGACAAATGTATTGGGACGCCTGACTATTACACTAACAGGGAATTTAATGGACATTGCATTCAAATACATAGACTTAATACGGAGTTGGTCTCCCCTTTACAGCTATTCCACTCTTCTTGGAAGGCTTTCCTCAAGATTTTGGAGTGTTTTTATGGGACTTTGTGCCCATTAATTCTATGGAACATTTATGAGGTCCTTATGGACCTTGCTTTGTGCACTGGGGCACAGTAATGCTGGAATAGAAAAGTTTCTTCCCCAAACTGTATCTACAAAGTTGGAAGCGTGGCGTTGTCCAGATATTTTGTTATGCTGAAACATCAAGATTGCCCTTCATTGGAAGTAATGGGCCACCCGAATTCAGTAATTAAGAAATGTCTCCCAATATTTTTGTTCGTACATACTCCATACCCCCTGACTGATTGAGGTCTATAGACGTGTGCGTTTTCTACAGAACCTGCAGTCTTCTGTCCGACCGTGGAGTGTGTAAAAGTTTACGTATCCCTGGTCAAGTTGCAAGCAAATCCTTTTTATGAACCAAGCTTAAGTATGGCAATTTCTGTTCATTTCCTGAATTTGACATATTGGTGGAAAATAAGGCCCAGTGGTGGCTCAGTGGGAGCACTGTTGCTTCACATCTCCAGGGGTTCTAATCCTAGTAAGGATTAAGCAGTTACAATAAATGAATGAATGAATAGTGAAAAATAAAGCATGCATGTAAATGAACTTACTTGTGTACTTATTTATTTGTGGTCATTGTGTTTATTGTGTAAAGCAGTAACAACTTATTTTCACATAGAAAACACTAAATCTGTGTTTTGACCATTCTTTTGCACTTTCATATTCATGTGTATTCTATAATTTATTTATTTATGTATGTATGTATTTATTTATAATGTATGCATTTATTTTACAGTGTAACCCTTGAGACAGATGATGGGGATTTACTGTTGGATTATTCAAAAAATCTAATCAATGAAGAAGTTATGAAGATGCTGTTTGACATGGTACAGTCCATTTATTATTTTCTATAGTCAACTAGAACATGCAGAGTCATTAATGCCTGAGAGTCTTTCTTGTATTTTAACTGTAGATATTGTGGCTTTTTTTTTTTGGTACATTAAAAGCTAATACAAGTCCGCTGTTATGCTGCATGAGGTTATAGATGTTTGTGTTCATTATAAGTCATTTTCCTGTGGTTCCTTTTGAGGTTTAAGGGTGGGGTGGGAACGTGTTTGCTGTCAGCTGTCATCCCTCATCAGTCTTAAACCCATCTCATAGTAACAGGGCTAAGGAGCATCTACTTAATCTCCTTCCAGCAACGTGCAGGGGTTGGGAATTGATCTTGTTTATTTATGTTCGTGCACGTTTCTCTATATCACAGAAGTTTTGTGTAGTTTAACAGTTAAGCACCTGATTGAACTCCCTCATTTTAAAGTGTAGAATAACTCTTTGCCCAAGCATTTGGTGTGGCCTCAGATATGCACTTCGCATAGTCATCATGATTACCCCAAAAGGTAGCTCTCGATGCCAAAGTGTGACATTTCCTCAACTGTCACAGGTGATTCAGTGCGAAACTTACAAAACCATTTTTGAGACATAGAGCATAGGAAAAAAACACTGACCTAGCTGCTCAAATAACACTTCCTTTTAAGCAACAAAAGAGAAGCAGAAAATGAAATCTACAGGCTACGGGTATAATTTTTTAATCCTTTATTTAATGGCAAAACAATGTGTTCTGCTTGTCCTCTGCTGTTGGCCTACATATACACACAGTATTTTTGAGGTGTAACAAATATTGTTTTTTCCCCTGGACGCTCTTAGGCAAGGTCAATGGGAGTGGAAGCAGCCAGGGAGCAGATGTTTGGTGGTGAGAAGATCAACTTCACGGAGGTATTGTCAAAGATGCTACTTAATCCGTCAGCACATCGTGAACATAGATAACATCAAATCCCTGTACATTTTCAGATATTGACTAAAGTTTAAGTACCAGTCCTCCTCATTTCCACGCTTTTAGTGTATTGCAAAGGTCCAGCAGATTGTCATTTTGGGGTTCAATCCCTGCTTCCAGCACACCTAAATAAAAAAATTATGAATGCTAAAAGGCTTGTTTGAATGTTTTTGAGTTGGGTTAGATGAAAATGTGGGCCACAAGGAGGCCCTGAGGACTGATTTAAAGACCACTGATATAGCAGTGATTAAACATCTTTAAAAACTGGAATCAGATGCTACCTCCTGTCTGCATTAACTGTATAACCAACCTCAGCACGATCAAAAAATCAGTCTTATCACTGTCTCATTCCTGTTTTTTGCCTGTTGGAGCAGACCAGGATGTAATTTCAAAATCTTTCTATTCACTAAACTGCTGTTAAATTGCCACATTCAGCTTCCCTTTGTGGTGTGTGTGTAACTTTCTGTATTGTGTTACTCCTAAGCAAATTGCAGAAATGGTGAAAATGAACTTGGCAGAAATCCATGTGTGTGTGCGTGTGTGTTTGAGCAGGGTCGAGCCGTCCTCCATATCGCCCTGAGGAACCGTGCTAACACTCCCATCATGGTGGATGGGAAAGATGTCATGCCTGAGGTGAACAGGGTTCTGAAGAAGATGGAGGACTTCTGCCATGTGAGTGCAATCATTGCATATATTATGTAATGCACTAAAATAGGAGAGTATAGATAAGGCAGATACTACATGAAGGCTGGTATTGAAGTGTGGTCTGTTTTGCAGAGAGTGCGCAGTGGAGAGTGGAAAGGCTTCAGTGGAAAGGCCATCACTGACGTGGTCAACATTGGCATTGGAGGATCTGACCTGGTGAGTGGAAGTGACTGTGAGTCACAGATGAAATCGCAGAAACAGGATTGTTATCTGCTTATTAGCGCCCATAGTTGGTCTGTTGAGGTGGTCCAGAAGTCTCAAAAACCCTATCTAATTAGTTTTAGCAGCTCTAACCAGTAGTTTATAGTGCAGAGTAAAACATTCTGTTAGACCAGAATCAGGGTTTATTTTGCACAATATTTTTTGTGTGCTTGTTTACAACGTAGGCTATAAAGTAGAGGTCACAGATCATAACTTTTCAAGCGCAGTTCCGATTCAGATTTTTATTGCAGCTAAATTACTATTTAGTACCACTGCTTGTGTATAATATAATTTCCTCTCGTGGAACTTTTGTACAGACCACTGGTATACTGACTCCTGTTAATTAGATGTGGGTTAATATTTAATTGGTAGTAAATCATAAGAATACGGTGGACTCTACTGTGTGTTTGTAAAGTAACAATATGTTTGTGCCAGGGTCCCCTGATGGTGACGGAAGCTCTGAAGCCATACTCTAAAGGCGGCCCTAACGTCTGGTTTGTCTCCAACATTGATGGGACACACATGGCTAAGACCCTGGCCCAGCTGAATGCGGAGACCACTCTTTTCATCATTGCGTCCAAGGTTGGTGGCTTATCGCTCAGCTTAAACGCGCTCCTTAGTTTTATTATAGTGTTATTTGAGAATGCATTTGAGTATAGACAAACTGCATGCCTTTGAATAGGAGATTATTAAGCCCCCTTTTAATTTTATACCACAAGCTAAGAAGTATTTAAGATGAATGCTGGAAGAAATTTGAATAGGGTTGTTAAGCCTTTATGTAATTTATGTGAATTGCTGTTATGTTTGTGTGTATTGTGTTTGAAAGTGAGATTTTTCATTAAGGTGTCTGTGTATGATGATGATTTCAGAAACAAATGATTATAAATTATTAACTGTATAAAGTAGACCGTATCAAATTCTATTTATTAAGGTGTGTCTTCAAAAATATTACTTTTAATGTTATCACCAGCTCTTGTGCCACCACCTCACCTGTTACTGTATTAATGTTATCAGGGAGAAAAGAAAGGGACTTATGAATACCAGCGCAAAGCCGTGCTCTTGAAATTAGGGAGGGGCAGGACATAAAGTAAACACGCTTGCATAACCTTTTATGCAATATAGCTTAAGGTCTAGAACGTATATTATAAAAACAATGACTATACTGTTGGATTTTTCCAGACTTTCACTACACAGGAGACGATTACTAATGCTGAGTCTGCTAAGGAGTGGCTCCTGCAGACTGCCAAAGATGTGAGTATTCTGTTGGTCAGCAGATCTTACCTTCAGTTTAAGCAGGCTAAGCTGAAGACATAATATGTGAAAGAAGTGCTGCGTTTGTTTATAATGCTTGCCGACCCCCTGTTAGAGCACTGAATGGATAACATGACAATATTCTAAACATTTGCAGCCGTCTGCAGTGGCAAAACATTTCGTGGCTCTCTCCACCAATGGGGTAAGTCTGACTGACCTTGCTGTATGCCTATTTTTTGTATTCAGTGCAATTTAAAGTCTGGTACACAGGGTTTTACATTATGTGGAAATCATCTACAGTATTACTTTATTTCTTTCTTTTTTTTTTTTTTAGCCCAAAGTGAGAGACTTTGGTATCGACACCAACAACATGTTTGAGTTCTGGGATGTGAGTATATTCTGTAGCATCATCCAACCAAACCTTAACTTGGCATGTGAAAATAAAATGTGAAAAGTGCCTGCAGAGTGACACCGAAGCTTGTGTGTGATATGCAACAATGCCTCCTTCGTTTTTACCTTTTTAATGCACAGAATGTGTCCAACGTAGCCCTTATTGTCACAGTAATGATGTTATGATGTTAATTATATGAGGGGTGAGAATGTTAAGTGCCTGATATCTTAAATATCATGCTGAATAATAAATAAGGGCTCTGTTAATATTTGGCAATACTTGTATTTCTTAACAATGTGCTTATTCTTTTTAGTGGGTTGGTGGGCGTTACTCGCTGTGGTCAGCTATTGGTTTGTCTATTGCTCTGCACGTAGGTATGTCTGCTCTGGAATAATGCAGTGGTGCTTGAAGGATTTAAAGAATGCTCTAATAGCAGCCTGCATCAGTGTTTTTTTTTTTTTTTGTTTGTTAATTATGTAATTAATTAATTAATTTTTTCATCATGAATAACTGATGCATTTTGGTTCATGTCTTTCTGCAGGTTTCGATAACTTTGAGCAGCTCCTTACCGGTGCCCACTGGATGGTACATATTCTATATTTTTCCTTGTTTTCATTGCTAGTCAAAGGATTTGGGGTGGGGGCACTAATTTTCTGGAAAAAAAAACTGTTTGTCAATGCAGTAATGATAATTTACACATTTTGTGACCGTATATTATTTTGTGAATAATAGATATTAGATTCTTGAAGAATAGATATTCATTGAGGGTCCCTAATTATGTTCTTGGCCTCTGTGTTGCCCAGTTTAGGGATGTCTCTGCTCTAACAGCTGTAATTGAAGTTTCCACCCCGTTAAGCCATTCGTTGGACTGTTCATATGAGTAATAGAAAAGAAAGCTGTGCTGATAAACTCTAGGACCATGACCAACAGCGCTGCCTGAAGGCAACATATTGGAAGCCTCTGCAGCCATGTTAGATGTTTTAGGTATTTCTTCTTACTCAGGATAAGCACTTCTGCTCAGCTCCACTGGAGCAGAACGCCCCTGTGCTGCTGGCTCTGCTGGGTATTTGGTATGTCAACTTCTTCCAGGCTGAGACACATGCCTTGCTTCCCTACGACCAGTACATGCACCGCTTTGCTGCCTACTTCCAACAGGTCAGTTGCAGAAGAAGGAAAGCACCTCAAATTCATAACTTCATCACTCAGTTGCAGTTACATTGTGCGTCCACCGCAATATTTAATATTTTGTGCATGTTTTTAAATATGCTCATAAATCTGCTCATGACTGTGCAGTTGAAAATCTTTGATTCAGTTAATCATAATCATAGTCATTTAATCATGTATGATCTCCATAGGGTGACATGGAGTCTAATGGAAAATATATCACCAAGAATGGCACTCGGGTGAATTACCACACTGGACCCATCGTATGGGGAGAACCAGGGACCAATGGACAGCATGCATTCTACCAGCTCATTCACCAAGGTATATAAGCTCATTCCTGCTAATGGGGGGTTGCTGAATTTTCAATTCAGGGTTGAGAATTGAAAACTTGGAACGTAGTTAGATTGTATTTTTATTTTTGCATTGAAATGATTGGATACATTTGAATCATGGAAAATTTGAGAAATGCTCCTGTATGGTTACGTGTGTGTGTGTGTATGTATGTGTGTGTGTGTGTGTGTGTGTGTATGTATATG
>JBBPCX010000135.1:8890730-8902387 GCA_037974365.1 Hydrocynus forskahlii | reverse complement strand
TATATATACATACATTTTTTTTTTTCTTGCCTTAAACTATATATTTTTTTTCCTCTCAAATGTAGGAACTCGTATGATTCCTGCTGACTTCCTTATACCTGCACAATCTCAACATCCAATCAGAGATAATCTGCATCACAAGGTATGTTCTACTAGTGGGCATTCTGAGACTGTACTACCTTTTTATGGCTTCAGGTGGTATTTGTCATATATGTATGACAAACACAGATAATACTGTAATACACAAACAAATCTAGAATTAGTGTTACAAAGTTATGTGATATTACATGTGTTTTTTACTGTTCCGTGCCCTCTCTTTGCTCTTTTCAGATCCTCATGGCAAACTTTCTAGCCCAGACGGAGGCTCTAATGAAGGGAAAGACCTCAGATGAGGCCAGAAAGGAGCTTGAGGCTGCTGGCAAAAGTGGAGATGCTCTTGAAAAACTCCTGCCCCATAAAGTATTCCAAGGAAACAAGCCCAGTAACTCCATTATTTTCAAGAAGCTCACTCCTTTCATGCTGGGAGCTCTGGTTGGTAAGTGCAGGACATTTTGGTTAATTTACTCTTCACATTTTCTGCTGGCTTTTCTTGCTAATCAAGCATTTGAAGAGATGCTAAATAGAACAAAACAATAGTAATTGAAAAAGTGTTGATTATCTTTTTTTTCTTGTTCCTAAAGCTATGTATGAGCACAAAATCTTTGTGCAAGGTGTAATGTGGAATATCAACAGTTATGATCAGTGGGGGTAAGTGCCAGCTTTTCTCTAATTTACTCTGGAACATATGAGCTCCCATCACTGGGCCCTTCTTAGCAAAGCCCTATATTTTAAAGTAACAGTGCTAATTGCTTATACCTGCGTTTCCCACACCTCGTTTTCCATAATCCGGAGTTATTAGCCGCCCCGGACTCCCATTACTCTTGTCCGTGGTGAATGGTTTTCGGCTAATAACTCCGGATTATGTTAAACGAGTGGTCGTTGGACATATTTTTTGTTGGATATATTTTTCATATTTAACATTTAGATTTAAGATCTTTTAAGGCAAATTCTCCATGTTGGTGAGGGGATATCACAGCATGCAGTCTAGCCCCCTGCTAAGTAACAGCCAATTGTAATCACGGGGCGTGGCCAATTAGCATATTCTAAAATTTTAGAGCTCTACACTTAGAGCTCAAAAATCCCACATTTAGAGTTGCCATTTGTAAAAGTGCAACATTTAGATTTAGAGCGCAACATTTCATTTAACACGTTTAGCTCCAAATGTGTGAAAATTGCGCTAAATGATGAAAAAATGATCTCTCTAAATTTAAGCTGTTTTTACAAAGGGCACTCCATAGACTTGGACCTATAGTACATGTTTATGTTAAAATCAAATAATAGCAGGATGCCAGTTTGTGAAGTGTGTTGGAACTATGTCTTCGTCTTCGTTGCACATTTTATGTAGTGTTATTTTTATTCACGCAGTGAAATAAATGTGCAATATGTGGTCAACATCAGTGACTCTGTAAATCTTTTCTGTTGTATAGTGTTATACATGTCAATCTACATTAGAAAGGTCACTGATTAACACTTGCAACTCAGTGTTGTGATGGTTTTAAAAACTTCCGAAGGTAGTAAAAAAGGTATTAAAAGGTATTACATTTAACTTAAGGATTGTTGTATATACCCTGTATATACAAATGCATAAGAACTGAACTGTTTGATAATAGAAAAAATATCCAGGCCTTTGTCGTATAACAAGAGCTTTGAGAATCAAAGTGAAAATGTAAAGATTTATAAAAAGATTGTAAAGGTAATTGAATAAATGTCCAAGTATTACATTTTAATAAGTCCAAATACTCTGCAATAATAAAGTAAGTAACAAAAAGCAGTTTCACAAGTATTTTACCTGGACCAGCATTGGGAAACACTGTCTTAGACATTTTGAGATTTATGTTTAAAAAAGTTCTTTGCTAGAGCACTAGTGTGAGGAATGGTGTGATGGAATGCTGTTATCTTCCTTTAGTGTGGAGCTGGGGAAGCAGCTGGCTAAGAAGATTGAGCCTGAGCTGCAGGATGACTCTGAAGTCCACTCTCATGACTCCTCCACCAACGGGCTTATCAGCTTCTTCAAGAAAAACCGCGCTTGAGTCACCCTATCTCCCTCCTTTTTTACCTCACCTTCCCGATGGGATCAATGGATTACCAATTCCACCCTGACCTAGTCCAGGCTTGGTAGGCCTAACTGAAGAGGAAGAGCACTTTACATATGTAACCCATTTGTCGTGTACTTGACTGTCGTAGTGCATTGTGAGATTTGACTGTATCCGTAGGCCCGTTGATTAGTAAGGGAAAGCCCCAGTACTGTTTGTGCTGCAATTTCTGGAATGCTGTAATCCCCCCACGCCTTGCTTTGTCAACACGGACCAAAATAAATGTCCAGTCTAACTTCATTTTGCTTTGTTGGGTGTGTTGTTTTTTTAAATAGATGGTAAGTTAAAGAGATGGTACTCTGGAGTAGTTTGAGTAGACATTTCTGCTTATTTCACAAGGATTTAAACCAGTCTTATCCACAGGGGGCTGGTATGGCTTCAGGGTTTTCATCTCAAAGCAGGATGGCTCATTCAGTTGTTGGAAAACTTAGTGACTAATAAAACAGGGGGAATCAGGTTGACCCCACTCCTGCTTGTTTGGAATTAATACACTGGCTCAAGACTAATCACCTTAAAAAATTGGTTTCATAGTGTCACCACCACACTACGAAACCAAACCCCTTAATTTTACCCCTTAAAATTACCTTAATGACGGGAATCATGCACAGATTAAGGCTAATTAAGGGGTAAAACTACTGAACCTCCTGGATTAATGTCTTGTGTTTAAGATTAAGGGGTTTCACACTCATGCCTTAAATCCACTTTTAAGGTAAAATTAAGGGATCGGTTAACAAATTGATGGCCACTTAATTCAGATTAAGGGGTTTGGTGTATTTACAGGGGTAAATTAAGGTAGGGTTAAACACACTTTAAGTACATTGTGTTCCGTATAGGCTTAACTTTTAATCTTATTTGGTGGTGTTCTTGTTCAAATATGTGAACGCAGTTTGCATCGTCATCTGAGACTTGCAGAGGTGGGATGCAAGGCCAGTTTTTCAAGTCTGTCTTGCTTGTGCCGTTCCAGTCAAACTAGTTAACTCAACAGTAATGTTTTCCAGTCATTTTTACCTTCCCGGTGAATCTGATCAGACAGTCCTTATTGTCGTTTATGGGCCTGGTAATGCTTTTGGAGGTTTAAGTGTGTTACTCAGGCATTGAATTTTCATAAATTACAGTTTGAGAAATCTCAGCCAGTTATTTTATCAACAAGAACATTAAAACCACTGCACTATTGTAAGGCTGTACGCTTGATTTTATATACATGTTAGCACTGGCTGTGGCTGACATAGATAAATTCACTTGATGGGTTGTGTTCATATTGTGTGGGTTAACCAAACCGTGCCGCAGACTCAAAGTGAACCGAACTGAGACCACCTCCCAAGGTGGTCTCAGTTCGGTTCTGTTCAGAGGGGTCTGAGTTCGTTTTGTGTGTTCACATATCCTCCTGAGACCCAGGAAAAAGAGTATTTAGATTTCTTTTCATATAAATCAAGTGTTGGGGTGGTAAGAAACAAATTGCAAAGATTATTTTGTTATTACCTAATTTTATTTAAATTTTACAACGTGCACTTCAGTGTGCAACAGGACTTCGTTAGTGTCAAAGTGTGAAAATTCAAGAGCTTATTATGAAAATTGAACACTCCACTGAAATCTATGTGAGCACAATATCAAAACATATTGAACATATTTACATAAAAACAACATAGAAACGTAGGTCATGGGTCACCTTAGAACTCACTTAGAGCTAGCTGTAGGCCACTGAATAACTAGCTACTCTGGGCTTTCTATTTTGCAATGGTCCATCCATTTATGATACCTGAGGAAGCACTGTGATTTTTTGGAGACACAGAGGAACATTTGACACTTCACACATCTCACATATGTTTTGCTGTTGCACCCAGGCATTCTGCACCTGAAAGGACGTGGAATGTCAACCATATTTAGGGGTCCAAGCACGCAGTGCGGAGGATCCCTATTGTTTTTATGCTGGTATTTATTTTTCTGCCTCAAACTGCGCTGGGGAGCAAAAAAGCACCAACAGCCATGCCATTGCGCCAATAAGTGGCGCTATAACAAGCGCTGAGTCTCAGCAACTTTGAACCGTAGGTCCGATTTTCAAAATTGTTGCATGTTAGTCCTTGGCATCAGCTGAATCAAATGAAACCATGCCCACTGATTGTACCACTGATAAGATTTTTTGCTAATTTGCATAATATGCAACTTTTGCGAACTAGTCCCTGGTTTTTCAACAAATCTGCACAGTTGTGGTCTCGTTGGAATCGCACTCGTCGATAATTATCAAAAAACGTGCAAATTTGCAAACAGCATGGCTGCAATGTGCAAATTAAGCTTGTTGGTTTTTTGTATACAATGAGTTAAACTGCAATTACTCATAAGCCCTAGGGTCAATGTTTACCAAACTTCGTAAACACATGCAAGGCATCACTCAACAGCAGTACCCCAATCTTCTATATACTTCATGAATGAACTGTGCACCGTTCTAACCTGTCAGCACTGCAGTTTGGAGGACTGGGTGCAAACAGCTTGGACCCTGCTCATCGCCGCTCACGACTATATTTTCGTATTGTCTCATCTGGGTGGGGCTTCCTTTTCTTGATTTCCAGACAAAACTCTTCAAACACTTGAATCACTCAGGTCTTGTTTGCATGTTTGTCCCAGAGTTATCAGTTCCTTGGTCAAAAGGAGTTTCAGTTCTTTGCAGCTCGTTGCAAGGCCTGGCTGTCTTGTCGGCACTGAAGCCACAAGTTGGTGATGGCCAAATCAATGGAGTTGAGAATGTGTGCCCACTCATTCTGCAGAGCATTTATGAGGTCAGGCACACTTCAGCTGGCCCTGTGTCTTTATCAGCTACATCTGACTCTGAATCTTGGTCATCCTCATCTGGTTCCTCATCTGGGTTCTCACTCTCTCCTGTTTGGCTCATTGGACTCACTGGACTATATCTGAATCTCCCTCAATGATTCTGTTAAGAATTCTCTCTGCCTCTGTCAAAGAGCTGTCTACTAGAAAAAAGGGAAATAAACATAATTTAACATTTAGATTTAGAATTAACATTTACATTTAGATTCAACGTTTAGATTTAACATTTAACATTTACACAACAAGAAAATGTACCAAAATGTAACACTTTTTAAAAAATCACATTTAGCTCTAAATGTGTGAAAATAGTGTGAACATTGCGCTAAATGATGAAAAAATGACACCTCTAAATTTGTTAAGCTGTTTTTACAAACGGCACCCCATATTTGTAGCACCTCCCAGTGCCTGACGTTCACAACACTTGGCACATGTTCTTGTGCTTTTTCTCCAAATGACATTGAAAATGAAGTATGGTGCAACACTGAGTTATTGCTACAGAGAGACAATATTTCATATGTTTTTGGTATTTGCAGAAGTGATGGTACCACAAATTATAACCTGTAGTGTCTGAAAGTTTTACAATGAACGTGTTATAAAAGTCTGTCTTTTACTGACAAAACTGATTAACGCAAGTGCAATTAGAACAATTAATTAGCTTGAAGAAGACACTGAGTGTCATTGGTGTGATACAAGTTACAACTATTAAAGGCAATAGCCACAGATATGGTTTTAAATGTCTATTTGTGACAAACAAAAGCAAACTTTATGTAACCCCCGTCTGAGTTACAAGTATAATGCTCTCCCTGCAACCTAGAGCACACTGCTATGCTAGGATTTCTAACATGGACAAGTTTCAGAAGGTTTTAAGTACGCTCAAGAGCCCTGGGGTTGAATAACATTACGGAACAACACACACACTAATGAACTTTAGATACCGTTTATATGTTTAGCAGAATTGAGAAAAAATGAGCAGTTAACCATAAACAGCAAAAGTATAAATGCATTTCACCCCAATTTGTTCAGTTTGAGTCTTGGATCTCAGAGCTTAGATTTTATCATTGGGGCCCATTTCATTTATGTATGTGTCAATTCAGTCCTATCATTCCGGGGAGTGAGAAGGAGAAATGGATCCGCTTGTCTGGGAGTGGCTCGCCATCCAGCTAGCTGAAGTTTCGGGTTCGCTTCTACCCTCTCGGTCGTGGGCTCGGGATCTGTGTTGGACTCTGGGTTCAGCTGACTGATGGAGATGGCCCCTGGGTGTTAAACTTGTCCGGTCTCTAATCTTTTCAGTTTCACACAGTCACACACACAGCGTTGATAAAGTTTGAAAATGGCGCCTGCCTCGTGCACGCCGAAAAAATCTCTCTCTCTCTCTTTCTTTTCTTGAGTTCACTCTCTCCAGAGGGAAATCACTCTCTTTTACCTGTTAAATTGTGTTTTTTATACCACCAATACCTTTTAAGTAATGTTGCTAAAGTTATAAAAACTATAGCGTGTAGCACAATAGCTTTCTACTGCTTCTCCCCTTCTTCTCTCCCTCCCTCTCCTTTCTGCACCACCCGATCCCCATACAACTGCAGCCGATTGGCTGCTTTTTTTCTTCTCTGTAAGCTGATTGACCCCCATCGAATTCAGCACCAGAACGCAGGATTAAGCCTTTGCTAGCCACATAAGCCACAGCATGCACACTATAAGTCAGAAGTATACCTGTAGCCTGGACTACACTTACTAAACTTGGCATGCTTATTCTAGTGATGACAATATATAAACATGTTCATTTTGAGACACATGTGCCTTGAAATCCCAAAAGTATTGTTTAGTTGATTTCTGTGTGTAATTATCATACATGCATTTTGGCCTACCATGTAGTCCTTGCGGTACTACATTATACATCTGCACCAAACTTGGTGCAGATCAGACCTAGCATTAGCAATTTGGGCCCATTAGGGTCAATTACGTCACATTCATGTGAATGTACTTGCAGGTCTTGGCTGTGCTGTTCAGAAAAGTCTAAATGTTTTTGATAATTATTTGATTTGGGTCTCTTTGGATTCATGTAAGACAAGAATTGTGAAGATAAGACAAAAAGGTTTTAAAGTTGACATCCATCAGGGGTGTATGCAAGTCAGTTGTTTTATTTCTATGTCTCATATGTCATGATTTCTGTTCAAAAAATCATCTTAATGTTTGAAAGTGTGCTATAGCGCCCCCAATGGGCAAAGTGGACCAAAGTTGATCTGCATCATATAAGTGTATGTCAACAAATGCACCAAGTTTGAGAATCGTCGGCCTGGGATAACCATGATTTTTGCCATGTTGAAATATATCGGCCATGTATTTCATGATACGGTTGCATTATGTCACTTAATTTCAAGAACGTGCTAGAGCAATGTCTCCTGGTGTGGAACGCAAATTTGTGAGCTAATGGCTGGGGAGACAGAGGCAATTTCATGCAATAAGTGCTTTGTGATCTGTCATAGTGCTACCAAGTGGTAAATATGGATACAAATTGGGGTACTGCATGTGTTTACGAAGTTTGGTAAGCATTGACCCAAGGGCTTATGGGTAATTGCAGTTTAACTCATTGTATGCAAAACCGACAAGCTTAATTTATGGCGGCCATAGTGTTTGCAAATTCGCACATGTTTTTGATAATTATTGATAATGCATGTCTTGCGATTCCAATGAGACCATTGTGCAGATTTGTTGAAAAACCAGGGACTAGTTCGCAAAAGTTGGTTTTACATATTATGCAAATTAGCAAAGAATCGTATCAGTGGTACAATCAGTGGACATGGTCTCATTTGATTCGGCTGATGCCAAGGACTAATATGCAACAACAATTATGAAAATCGGACCTACGGTTCAAAGTTGCTGAGACTCAACGCAAAAGTGCTTGTTATAGCGTATGTACTTGCCAACTTGCAAGGCTGTGCACCTTATGGTTTTTGCTCCCCAAAGCATTTTGAGGCAAAATGAAAGTGAAAGTAAAACTGACTAAAAACAATAGGAATCAAACACTGCGTGCTTGGATCCCTAATTAAAAAACGATCATGCTTAACTTTCTTTATTCCATAAAATGTGCCTATGCTCATGGCAGCCATTTTGAAAAGACAGGAAAGGGGGGTTTAGCATCCTCACACCCCACGCATGTGACATCATTTTCAAGCTACAGTTGTCATCTCTAAGACACAACAGGACTTAGCAAAGTGACATGTCTAGTATGAGAGATTTAAGCAAAAACGAAATGTGTTCTACAGTACACAAAAATGATTTGCCGTGTCTCAGGAGGATATACGCAAAAAATGCTGACTAATCGCTCTGAGTTTGCTTTAAGGGCTGAAACGGACCAAGTGTGAAAACACACTTTTTTCACTCCGCCACCCTACCATGCTGTGCCACCGATGCATTACCTGCTGCTTCGAGGATCCTGTCCCAGCTCCCCTGGCTAAGACGATGCTGGCTGAGGCAGATCGTGTTGACATATCCAAGGTCACACACTGGACTTGGTTATCAGTAAAGGCCTCAGTGTTACTTCTGTGAATGTCTTAGATGTGGCTCTGTCAGACAATCACTGTGTTTTCTTTGATTTCTTTGCCCTATCATCCAGACTGGCTCTAGGACTGTCAAAAAGACGCACATTAATGAAAACACCAGGGCTGTCTCTATGGAAGCCATATCTATGACTCAAAACAGTGGAGTCTGTAGATGAATGTCTTCAGCTTTTTAACCATAAAATGCTCAGGGCCTTTGATGCTATTGCACCAGTCAAGGTCAAAACTATTTCTGGTAAACAGAAAGCACCGTGGAAAAAGTTCTCTGCTGTAACTAATCAGAAGAGAGAGTGTAGGAAAGCAGAGTGCCGCTGAAGGCAAACTAAACTCCAAGTTGATTATGACATTTTCAAAGAGAGACTCCACAGATACAACCTTGAGTTGGGCAGAGCAAGAAGGGCATATTTTTCTAAAATCATCAACAGGAACACTAAGAACTCTCGTACTCTCTTTGCCACAGTAGAGAGGTTAACAAATCCCCACGTACAGTTACCTTCAGAGTTCTTTACAGTTTCAAAATGCAACAAATTTGCATCTTTTTTAATCACAAAATAGAACGTTTTTGACATAACCTAAATGGAGAAATGGAGAAAGTAGTTTTTTAATCAAATAAGTAACTACCTGGACACAAACAGATTCCTTGATGACTATCCATCAGGTTTCCGTCATCATCATAGTACAGGAACTGCTCTTGTTAAGGTACTAAATGATGTTCGCCTGAATACAGATGCAGGTAAAATAACTGTACTGGTGCTGTTATTTCTGAGTGCAGCCTTTGACACTGTTGACCATAATATTCTGCTAGACAGACTTGAAAAGTGGGTTGGGCTCTCAGGTACGGCCCTTAGTCGTTCCGGTCGTACCTGGAAGGCAGGAGATATTTTGTCTCAATCAATATTTGTCTCAATCAGGAGATATTTTGTCTCAGTCGGAATGTGGGGGGGTGAATATAGGTAGGCTACTTGACAAAAGTTCATATTTGTTATCATGTTTCAATACACCCCAGGTCTGTTTCACACTGAACTTCTCCTTTAATATAATCACTTAATACAACACAGGACAGCTGACAGTGACCACAGACACAAACATACACTTATTTCAAAATAAGAGTCTTCAAAACAAAAACTAACCAACAGCGGCCTCTTCCGGCCACTGGCCAAGACATTACAATTTTATCCCTCTCATTATCTTGTTTTATTTTATTCTATTTCATTTTTATTCAATCTTATTATTTTTATTCATTCTTATAAATAAACTTGAACTTAAACTTGAACTTTAAATGGAGTTGGTCCCCCTGTGCAGCTGCTATAATGGTTCCAACACCCATGCTCTGGACACTGAGGGGAACTCTCTACCTGCATCAGTGAGTATTGGCCAGCTATGACCCTTGTCTGTGGCATGTCCAAGGGTTGTTCTTCCTTGTGTTGTTTTTGGTGGGTATTAACTACTGCACACAGGGAAAACACAGGTCTGATGTTTTGGAGAAGCTCTGATCCAGTCATCAAGCCAGTGTGGTCCATGTCGAAGTCTCTCCGATCTTTACACTTGCTCACTTGTCTTTCTTCAAAAACTGTTCACTGTTCGCTGCGTTGAAAGGTCAAGTCAAGTAGGTGTTTATTTTCATTTCAACCATATACACAGTGCAAAATGAAACAATTAGGTGTTCAATTTAATTAGGACCATAATCACTGTTATTCATTTCACCTGTCAGTAATGTTGGGTCTGACTGGTTTATGTGTTTAAGGATCTGACAAAGGTACTTGTGCTATTTTGCTTTATGACCTCTAGTGTACACAACTGGTCAAAAGGTTTAGAATGCCCCAGTGTTTCAAGCTTTTTTTTTTATTGAAATTCAGACAGTTCAAGTCCAGTGATTAGCATGAAATGGGACAAAGGACAGAGCTGAACTGTGAGAGGTTTACAAATGGTAAGGTTACCCAGAAGTGGGAAATAATTCTGTAGCGCCATGTAGTACCCTCTGGTATGAGACATTGAACCGCTTGAATTTTAATACAAAAAAACCCCCAGAAAAATTGGGATGTTCTAAAACTTTTGACCGGTAGTGTATATCTGTATACAATGACTCTAAAGGTAATCTCATTCCAGTGTTTAATTTTTGAAATATTATATTCACAGTTAATGATTTTTGATTTTGAGTTTTTTTCACAAGATTGTCATTCTAAGTACCTTCATAATGTTTATAACTCTGCTCATTTGTAGCCAAACATGGCAGAAACCGGAACATCTAAGGATAAACTGTTAACTGTACCTAATCTACTGTTTTAACATGGTAGCTGAAATAATTTCCCTTCACTTTTGAACTAATGAGCTACTGATATCAGATGACTAGTTCTGGACTACAAACACCACTCCAACTCCTCCCAGACGTATTGGATGGAGTTCCATCACCTCAGAGAATGCAGCTTTCCACTGCTCCAAAAACTTAACGCAAGGGGCTCAATACCCCCTTAGGTTCTGTTGGTTCCTGGTGTTTTTTCAGTGATGTCTAATGGTTAGTAATTTTATTTTGTTGGTACCACAATGTGAAAGGTCCTAATAGTGTGACATAAAACCTGTGTTTAACCATAGATACATTTGATGAGTTTCTAACAGGATCTAAAGGTAAGTTACAGAAAAACAGTGGTTTCTAAAGGTAACCCTTAAGCCAATTCCCATTTGGTTTTACTTCTAATGATTCTGATGGTTTTTCCAGCAGGGAGCAGCTTTAGCCAGCACTTGGACAATCTGACAAGCTGCATCACAGATTATATCAACTTTTGTGTGGACACCGTGGTTCCCAAAAAAAAACATTAATTGCCTCCCCAACAATAAACCCTGGGTAACCAAAGACATCAAAGCTACACTGAACAAGAAAAAGAGAGCTTTCAGAAACGATAACAAAGAACTGGTGAGACTGGTGCAGAGGGAGCTTAAAGCCAAGATTCCGGAGGGAAAAGAGCGCTGCAGGAGGAAGCTGGAAAGCAAACTCCAAGAAAACAACACCAGGGAGGTGTGGAATGGAATGCAGGCCATTACTGGCCTGAGACAAAAGAGAGGTGTTGGGATGGATGGGGACGTCGAATGTGCAAAC
>JBBPCX010000135.1:8871748-8884605 GCA_037974365.1 Hydrocynus forskahlii | reverse complement strand
AGGCAGACCCTGACCCACTAGTGTCACATTGTTTGGTCAGAATTACAAATATTGCTTTCATGTCACTGCAGTTTAAAAATGCCAGTGTCGAGTAACACCATTTTATATTTTGTAACACTGCTGACAAAATATTAAATCATTACAATAATTAAGGTATTTAAAACCATTATTTAAATAGAACATACAACAATTTTAATGCAATTTTAGAATTTTAACTGAAACAAGCATAAAAATGATTGATTCACATAAAAATGGCAGTCACTGCTATGACATGCTGTTTTTTCATGTACAGCATGAATGAAATACATTTATACATTTAGGAGTAGAACTTTCTGTGGTTTATTCTCATTTTTAGCTCATTTTCATTGATTCAATCTTGTGAATCGCACATATAATTCTACAGCAAGTGCTAATACTGCTCCTTTTCAGTCTACCACATTAAAGGTCAAATTTTTGTCTTTCTGTTCTTATTATGAAGTGCTTATATGTACGCATTACAACTAACTGATATGAATGGGAAGCAAAGCCTACAAACCATAAATAATTGCAAAATGCAGGAACAATAAAAGTGCTGCTGCATGGTGTGGGTGTTTCCATAGCAACTTCCATTTCTGGTAACTGAGACTTGTTTTTTTTTTTTTAATATTTTTAACTGACCCCAATAAGCGGTGTATCTCACTGAATACACCAATATATACATCAATATATACACAAATATATACGCTGATATTGCAGATAACTGACACTTAAAGGCTCTGAAAATTAATTCATTAACAGCAAGGGACTATGTTGCTACAGATTTTAATGAAATACCTGTTGGTTTATGTAAACTCCTGCACCACCAGCTCTTTTAATGACACCAGTGACACTGGTCCATGTGGTGAGTTTTGCACTTTGATCAATTCGTCTTGTAACTGAGCCACAGGATTCTCCAACTTATACCCCAGATGCACCATGGCCTCTAGTAGGGGGGCACGGTACCTAGTGAGACCATAGCGCCTCACTGCTGGCAGGGCCCTGTGGCCAGTCTGGAAAGCAGATTGAAAATCTTCCAGGTCCCTCTGGCACACTAGCAATGCACAAAGGGTGGGCACAAGCAGAGCTCGATCGTGAGTGGTCAGTTTCTCCTGGAGCACTAGCGCACTCTGCAAGACCTCCAGAGCCTGAGAGAAGCGGCCTCCACGCAACAGGTCATAGGCGATTTTCAGCTCAGGGTGTGTGAAGAATGCAATAAAAGCAGGTGAGCGGCGGATATAACGCCGGGCGTAGAGCTGGGTGAGGTAGTCACAGAGGGCCACGCGCCGCTCAGCAATGTTCTCCTCTGACAAGTTCCCCACCAGCTTCTTCCTGGGCAGCGTGACATCTTCCAGCTCCTCACTGAAGTCCTGCAACAGCTGCTGATGGAGGTGCAGGAAGTCCGAGTATCGCCGCTCAATGGCCACTCGCTCACGATCATAACTGCCCGATCTGATCACTACTATCTGATACACCTGAGACAATAACAAAATACATAACTACTGATGCAACAGTATCAGTTCTTTATCTACCACAATAAAATCTATAAACAACTCAATGCGGTGTATGTGTATGTGCGGTAAGGTAAACATATCAGTGAAATTATTCTTGTATGTTACTTCATTTCTGAAGTCTCGTTATGTTTGTGTGGGTTAATGCATCAAAAACAGCCATTATGTATTTATTGTAGATGTAAATGATCTCTTCTCTTATTGGCTTCCTTGTATTGTGCCTTACTTAGAATGCAGACTAGGCTGAAATATTCCTTTCAGCTAAAACAGGAATGTGCAGAACTGAGCTGCCAAAGGCTGAAGAGGTCAACATATGCAAATCAACAGTTTTTTGTGACATCACAAAATAATGATTTCAGAGCAAGTCACTTCCCATTTAAGGATACATTAATGTCTCCTTATATGTTTATACATTACAAAATGTCCTTCAAAAGGCTTCTTTTTACATTTATACGTTCAGCACATTTAAAGAGACTGTACATTTCACTTTAACTGGAATAAAAAAGTTGAATTAGCACATCTTTTTTTTAACACAAGTATCTATACTTCTACATTAAATTATTGACTCTTCCGTGATATGGGTCTTTTGTTGTCGTTTTTTTCTCTTTCCTATGAAATGAGCATTTCTGAGGAATTGGGTTTTGTACAATAACAACAATGATCTGTTTACTACTAGGTGTGTTTATGGTGACAGAGGAACTGATCTGCTTAGTCTTGTTAACTCACCACATATCTGGAGGTGAACTGTTCTATGGTACGAGTGGAGGGGATGTCAAACAGCAGCTTAATGGACCTGATCTCCTGTTTGACTGCCCTCCAGTGCTGCTGCAGCTCAGCTGTGGTCAAACAGGAGGCACTGAAGCCTGGAGACGAATCTACTGCCATGATAGAAACAAATTTAGATGAATGAAACAACTTTTGCTCTCTTTCCTTTTCTCTCTCTCTCTCTCACTCACTTCTACATGACAAGACTAACCTCTCTCTCTCCCTCTTTTTGTCTCTGTCTCTCCCACCCTCTCTTGCATTTCTATGTGGACGACTAACCTCTCTTTCCCTCTCTCTCTCTCACACACACACACACACTTACACAGATACACACTTCTACGTGACAGACTAACCTGTCTGAAATGACGTCTCCATGTGCTCAGGCTCTGCAGGATGTGTGGTCCTGGTTTCTCTTTCACCATCAGTCCTTAAGTCTAGCTGCTGGGACTCTGAATCCATGCCAGTAACCTTACCACATTTAATCTCTTCTTCTTGCAAAGGAGCACATTCATCCATCATTACGACTACAGAGAAACTGCACTTAGATACAACAACACATCAGAGCGAAACACGATTAAAATCTCTGTATTCATGTGTACTTCCCCTGTGATCGGACTAAAACTAGAGGTGTTAGAGGGGAAGTGGAACGTAGAAGTATGTAGAAAAAAGACAAACAGATCTAAAAGGAAACACCAGTGTTCTTACACAGCCCGCAGCAGTCTTACAACAGAAATACACGGGAGATAAAATGCATATTACCTGTGAGGAACAGATAACATGGGCTAAGAGCTGTCGTGCCCACCACACTTTTGTAAATCCGCTGCTGTGAGGCCTGAACTTGTGTTTGTGAGCTGAGACTAAATTCACAAAAACCTACTCAGTTTAAAAGAAGTTCTGTTTTTAATTCTACACTTTTACATTATTTACTACAAGACCCCCCTAGTGTAAAGCTTCGTCTCTTTGGCAAAGGTTGAAAGTTTACTGAGGAGGAACTGAAACCTAAAAGAAGGAGTGTGAGTTCTTCTCAGCTTTCAGAAACACCTCCATGTCGCCACAGACTTCCATCATCATTATTTATACCCAGTATAAATTACCCAGTATATTCCACAGTATCACTAATGGCAGAAATAACCCACAACCACAGTAACAAAACAGATTTTACTGACTGTGCGATTACATTTTTGACCTTTGCTTTCATTAACTTGACCTGTTATCACTGTTTTCCACTAGATGGCGCTGTGGCTTTGACTTCAGTTTCTCCTCAGAGGCTCTAGGAGCCTTAAAGATGCCCAGACATGGTTGTTTAGTCCTCCAGCTCTTTGCTGATGAGGCATGCCAGTGCAGACAGATAAACCATTAGTCAGCTTGCATAAAATTCAACCAAAACACTGTATGAATGCATGGCTTTGCATATTTGTTTGTTTGGTGTCTGACTGTTGTGTGTGCGTGTGTGTGTGTGTGTGTGTGTATATATTGATCCAGAATATCTGGTTCCTTTTAGGGTTATGACATCTGGAAGAACATTTTGAAATGTTGCAACAATATATTAAGAATTTTTGAGCGGTATATATATATATATATTCTTAATATATTTTGGAAGTGATATATACTTCCAGATGTCATAACCCTAAAACGAACCAGTATATTCTGGTATAATTACCTATCAGATTCCATTTTTAGACTCTGTTGTCAGGGGTGAAAAACACTTGTGTAATTGCATTCAGTTTTTTTTCCTTCAGTATTATTTTGTAAGGTTTGTGCTTTACTTGAATATTTTTGAAACGCAATACTTCTGCATTTACTCAGTTGCATTTCTAAGGAAAAAAATGTGTTTCACTCCTTTCATTTTCTTTGAAAGCTTCAAAGTACTTTCAAAGGCCCTGAGCTTTTTCATGTTTATGAATATTCTTAACACTTTAATGCTTGAATTATGACATGGAAAAAAATGTTAGCTCTTCTCTAATTTAAGTTAATAATTTTATATCAAATTAAAATCTAAACTGGTTTTGTGTGTGAAAGAGAAACTGCAACCTCAGTGTGTTTTTTTGTTGTTGTTGTTTCTGAAGTGTATGAATTGAATTATACCCACTTCAGGGTATAAGCCAAAACCATGTGATATGTGTGAGAAAAAAGAAACAGACTGCAACAGGAAGACATTTGATCAGACAAAAGTGTTTCACTTTTTACTTTTTTAGCTTCTCATTATGAAATCAAGTAATGCACAATGTTCTAAAATGATTTTACATGCATAGTTTCAATGAAAATTCTGAACTATGACAACCCAAGTTTTGTCCACCTAATCTCATTCCTAAAAGAGTTTCCTTTTTAAACTATGCCATCGGCTCACACAGAGGAGAGGCTGAGAGTGAATCATAGTGAGATGTGTGAGGGGAGGGGTATGCACCACTGTATCAGACAAGAGCATCTCTGTGATCCTCAGCCCCTCTTGTTCATACGGCCATAAGCACATAACCCGACCCTGCACAGAGAACAATGGCATCAAGCAACTATTTTTAATACGCTCCATTGTTTGACGTGGCAGGCTGGTGCTTGGCATTTATTTATTAGTTTTGATACATACATTTTCTTTTGTTCGGGGCATAATTCCCGTTTTGTTCTCCAGAGGCTGGCTAGAGCGCTCTGTCCGTGCCAGCTGTGAGATGCACTACTGTCTCATTGTGGCGCTTGGTCCTTCAGCTGAATTGCTAATAGGATTTATAATTGAAATGTACAGTAGTACAGCCACAGGTGGGGAAAAGAACAGGACAGATGTATTTAGATCTCACACAGGACATGCAAAAATGCTGAAACTCTTTCAGCAATATTCAGTGATCAGTAACATTTTAATTCCTTTGAAAGTTAAACTGGCCTGACACAAACACCAGACTGGCTGAAGCATCAATTTCAGACCATGATAAAACTGAATCAGAAAATTAAATGTCACTTCACATTTCATTCTAAATAATAAAATGTCTAGGTCACAGGAATCACTGTCAGACTGTCAGAAGTTGTATAAATGACTTTAATTTTGCAATCACAAAACGGATAATTCGGACCGCTCCACGTAAACTAAAACTTAGGTCAGATCAGAAGTTCTCAAACCTACTAGGACCCACAGGGGAGTGCTAAGAAGGCTGTGGAATTGTTTTCCAGAAGTTGTCGCTTTACTTAGTTATTTTTAAATTTTGTTAGTTTGCTAAATCACCATGTGTCTAGTATGAGAACATCAGAGATAGCAGCAAAGTAATCTAGCAAAATGGACAAGGACTCTGATCGGGGTTGGGGGCGTGAAAGGGTGCAAAAGGGGGTACAGAGACACTTCATCTCCATAAGGAAGGCCTTAAACTAGAAATATTCTTTTAGATTTTAAACCAGCTTCAGAATTGATTTTTCCAGCCTGTTGTGGCCTGTAAGCCTGCCCTTTGCCCATAGCCGATGCTTTAAAAAGAATAGACACTCAGCGTGACAACACAGTCATCATAAAAAGAAATAAGAGCCTGAAATGAGATGGCTTTGTAGCGTTTCTACACGAAACTGAAACCAAATGATGTGTCATCCAGTGATATGACAGTAATTAACCAATGTAAAGCTTGAGTGCTGCAGAACAAAGGCGATGTCTTCATGCTTTCATGGCCCTATTGTTGGCTGATACCTAATAAGCTGTTTTAGCGCCGTTATATTATTGACCCTAAACCCTATGTGTGATTTCCATCTGCAACTTCTGTTTGCCCTTCAAAAAGACAGGGTAATTTAATACAGATGACATCTCCACTCTCAGCCTTGTATTGATATCTCAATTCAATTTTCATTCAGTTTTCTCAAGCAAAACATTTTTACGTGCCTTTGTTATGTAGATGCATTGTACAGATGTGATGGGATTCAGGGAGCATGCACATTATAACAGCAAAGCCTGAATTAGGCAGCTTGAGTAGAATACACACTAGTCCTGTGCCACTTCTCTTAAAAATAAAGCTTTCTAAATAGGTTCTAGATTGGTTTCTAAGTTTTAGGCAGCTTTTAACTGGTCCGAATATTCTCTGAACTTTAAACAGGTTCATCATACGGGTGTATATTTAAAGAACCTTTCACTGGAAAGTTCTAGGGCACCATTTTTTTGTTTCATTTAGTAAAGGCTGTGAGACAAACTCGTTCCTATATTCTCCAGTATACATGCAAATACAGTCTAACCACTTCACATTGACACACATAAATATCAATGTAGCATTCCGCTCCACACACTCTCTCTTTGTCACATACTCGCACACAAACAACACATGTTTCCAATGGCCACACAAAGGCTCATCAGTTATCCTGGGATTATCATAGCAACCAGCTGCCTTACACATAATTTGTGAACAATAGTGTACCAGGGTGTGCAGGGTATGACGATGAGGAGAATTCATAGATCATCTGCAGCATCTAACAGAGCTCCATGCTTCATGGCACAGCAGCCTGCTGGAACAGAGCTCAGCGCAATATTCTCATGATGACATCACTGAGAATATGAGGTCAACATGCCAGACTGCGGATGTGAAAACAAACCAGCTGTGTGATGGTTAAAGAGTCAAGTGCAGAAAAGAGATCAAGCCATGAACAAGAATAATCAAAATAGTCAAATCAAATCAAGTCATGTAGGTATTATATTCACAGTGCACAGTGACACAAAACAACATTTTTCCAGGACCTTGCTGCAACACAATAAACAAAACAACAGAAACAACACAAGACTACATAAGTGTGGGCAGGACAGGACTACATAGAGTGCACAAAGAAATGAGAGCAAGAAAGCCCAAGAGCAACAGTACAGTATTAAAGCACAGGGCAGGATACAGTGCAGCCAACAGAAACAGTCCTAGTTCAAATGAATACAGTGTCATGACAAACACTGTATTATATATTGTTAGTTTAACATGAACACCCAATGTCATACAACACCTATAGTACCAGTCAATACCTACAGAGAGAAGGGATGCTACAATTTTTACCTTTCAGGATAATAGTAAAGACTTCAGAACACATATAGAATTATGCTGTGAACAGAAAAGTGTGAAGCACCCCAAACTGTCTTCAATTGTAATCTCTTTAGTCAAATTTTATTGTAGATCTTGACCTGATCAGTCTATGAGCAGCTTTTTAAAGAATTTTTTATTTCAGATCCTGTCTTGAATTCAACAATTCTTATCTTTGTTTTGTTTTTTTTAATGACCTTTCCGACAGCAAAAATTACAAGCAGAGAGTTTTTAGATATCTTGTCTTCTCACACTTTGTAAGAGTCAGTTCTCTTTACTTTCAGGTCCTCAGTCGGCCTCAGCACAGCACCCTGAGAGACATGGGAGGACGTACAATTTGTTATATTCTGGAATTGTGTAAACCATGGAGTAAGGTGTATAGAATCCAAGACCTTACAAAATAATAGCACTCATGTATTGCCTGAAAGGGTGCCAAAACTTTAGTACATGCCACACTACATTTTTTTTTCAATGAATTAGAATTTCATTGGCATTAAAGCACTTAGATCATTATAACATCAAGATTATGTAAAATGCACAACTGACTGACAGTGTACCTTAAATACTGAATGACAACTAAGTGCTTCTACCGTAACATTTTTTTCAAGGTTGAAAGGGTATTAATTTATAATCTGCTGAGATGATATACATGAGTGTGTGACTGGACCTTCATATGACAAGAGGTCTCAGTGGGGCTTTAATGAATTCTGATGCTTTGTTGCATTAATATACGGATCCTGGGACAGCGTGAATATGTACATCAGCCCTGTGAATCATCAGAGCAGCATTACAGCCGGCCAAGGTGGGTCAAGCAGTCCAAGCGCCCACAACAATAAAATTGATTAATATTTGGTCTCCGAGACGACACGCGGATGATGCATGGCTCACTCTACTCATGCAAATAAGTGCTGTAAGGAGATGAATAGCCTTGTGAGAAAGATTGTACATTTCAAGCAAGGTATATTTGCATGTTTATATTACCAGGCGCTGATAATAAGTGTGTCAGGAACTTTGGATGCCACTGTGTTTGTCATTGTAAGTCATCATGACTCTAAAGGATGACAAAGCAATACAAATCAAGCAAGATAAGACCGAATAAGGCTTTTAGAATGCCCATTATGATAATGTTTAGTCTCACTTCACGAAGCATCACGCTAACCCACTCTCACTCATAGCTCATTAAGTGGTTCTGTCCTGTTGTGCTTTGAAAAGAGCAAAAATACACTGGAAAAGAAGCCAAGCATTAATTTCACTTGATTCGAATGTCTCTTACAAAATGATGTATGTAATACAATAAGAAAACAATGACAAGACTTTTTAGTCTTATTATGTTTATTTATGATGTACATAGCTGAGTCAGGTTAATTCAGTGCATCACTTTTTTCACTGTTTAAAAAGGCTACTCTTTGGTGTGTGTGTGTGTGTGTGTGCGTGTGTGCGTGTGTGCGTGGGGTGGTGGTGGGGGTGTGGGGGGCGTGTATGTGTATGTGCATATGGGCTGAGAGCTCTCCTATTGGGCCTCATTTTTCAAGCCTTACTGCTCCAGCACCTTTTCCTGCACATTTCCTGCCACTCGAAGGGTTGCTCTTTAGACTCTCCTGTTCTAACAGACTAGGGACAAAACATAGTGCTGTTCGGGACAACAGGAGCCACTGTCCCTCTCTGCAGCCTCCCCTTACTGCAAGGAAGAGGAGCAGCAGGGTTACCATGACAGAGACAAGGGACAGGAAGGTAACTTGCACTGAATGAGGAAAAGGCTCTTGGCGTTTGCTCTGATGTGGCCTCTTATGTGGAGTGTGTGTGTGGGATACCCTCAACAGAGTGTGTGCTTGCGTCTTCACATACACTCTTAAAAATAGGTCTCAAACAGTGTCTATGGAGCAATGCCATAGTAAGTCTCTTCAGCATATAGTTCTTTAAACAGATGGGGGTTTTTTTGTGAATGAATTGTGAAGAACCATTTTAAAGTGTAAAAACTACTGTTCTAATAGAGGTCCTATGCCATTTTCCTTCTTACAACCAAATGTTTAGGAGCCAAATGGTCTCATGTCCTATATTTAAGCTCGCAACCCTCCCCCAAGGTCCACTTATGACATTTGTGTGACTGTATGTACTACACAAAGTCGTTTTATATAAACATTCTCCAACCGTTCTCTTAAGGCCAAACACAAAGATCTGGTTGGTGTGTCATACCTGTGAATAATTGTTAAATGGTCCATAACCTGGAAAAAGCAACAAAAAATATGTATTTAGACTGTTATATATATTAATTACCTTGGTTTAGGCCTGTATTGCGCTTCATTTAAAAAAGGAGGGACTTCTAGGGATGAAACAACAACAACAACAACAACAACAACAACAATAATACAACTTAGAAATACAACATAGAAAAATGCAAATCAGACAAAGATAAGTAGGGCATGATGCATTATCCTGCTGAAAGAGGCTGCTGCCATTAGGGAACACCATTGCCATGAAGGAGTGCCACAGTGTTTAAGTAGGTGGCTCATGTCAAAGTAACATCCCCTTGAAAGCCAGCAGCAAAGGTTTCCCAGCAGTACTTTGACCAGAGAATCACACTGTCATCACCAGCTGGCCTTCTTCCTGTAACGCATCCTGGTGCCATCTCTTGCCCAGCTGGCTGCCCACATGATGTATCAGAAAATGTTATTCATCAGACCAGGCCACCATTGCTCCGTGGTCCAGTTCGGATGCTTACATACTCATTGAAGGCACTTTGAGCAGTGGACATGGTCAGTATTGGCACTCTGACTGGACTGGCCTGCTATGCTATGCAGCATTACACATAGTGTGTGCTTGGACACCTTTCTATCATTGCAAGCATGAACTATTTCTGCTGGACAAGCTCTTTCATGGAATCAGCCTTCGCTTTCCTCCTGCATCAGTGAGCCATGGCTGCCCACGCCCATGTTGGCAGTTCACTCGTTGTCCTTCCTTGAACCACTTTTGGTAGGTACCAACCACTGAATACCAGGAACACCCGACAAGACCTGTGATTTTGGAGATAATCTGACCTAGTTATCTAGCCATCACAATTTGTCCAATGTCAAAGTCATTCAGATCCTTATACTTACTCATTTTTCCTACTTTTGTCACATCAACTTCAAGAACTGACTGTTCCCTTGCTCCGTCACGTAGCCTTCCCCATTGACAGCCACAAAAGCAATAAATAAATGGAATGTACTGACTGAAGAATGAATGATACAATTTTAAACTCTGGCAGTATTTGCTAGAAGTATTTGTTATGTGGTACACAAATCTCTTTTATGTAAAAAGTTAGTGTTTCTCTTATATGGGCATGTGCTTGTGTAACTGCGCTTCTCCACGACTACTGAATGCACTTTGTCAAGCCCCTTGAAAGTACTGCAAGGCTTCATGTTTTATGCCTGCTTTAGAAAATCCTAGAGCACATTTGAGGCCTACAATACTTAATCCAAAATGAAAAGCAGTCACAGCAGTTTAGTCGAAGTCAGTGTGAAAATGTAGAGGTCTCCACACAAATAAACAGATGGGGTGGTGGAGGAACCCACCAGAAATGCAGACAGGGTCATGGTCCTGGCCACAGGCATATGATAAGGGTTTATTAACATGTATAGAGGCAAAGATCGTGTTGGTGAGGAATAGGAGAGCAGGTGTGGGGTGTATGATATGAGAACATGATGACAAAGGTTGAGCGTTATTTCGATGGACAGGAGCCCCACCATCCCCTGAAGGAAGGATCATCCACACATGCATTACCATCATTGTCAGGTGGGACTTGAGAGCCAAATCCACCTTTGGTCATAGGAAGCCTCACTGTCCCTCCTGGGGATGTTTATATGAAAGCGAATCCTCATCGATATGACATTGTCACTTTGACAAAGGGGAACACTTATTCACAAATATGATAATGTACATCTCCTAGATTCTCGATGTCATACCAGGTAAGGTATGCGGTGCATTGTGCATTATAACAAGCTGAAGAGCTGGACACAACCAGCGTTGTTGCTGACCTAAATAATGGAGAGACTCCATTTTTGTCTTGTGTGCAATTTCACAAGCTGGGTTATCTTGTTGAAAATGCCTGCCAGATTTCATTATAATAAACACCAGGGTCATACTTCTGAAATATGTTACAAACAGGGTGCTGTTAAGAGGCATTGTTTCTGGGTATGACATGTAATCAAGGTAAATTTGTTGTGTACTATAGGAGCATTATTTGCTGCAATTTCATTTTCATAGTCATGTTTTTAAACTGGTTTAAAGAGAAATGGTATTAGCATATACAAAAAAACCTGTAAATTTACTGGCCAGCAAGTTAAACTTGCTCATTAGGGTTCTTTTTTCACGTGAGTAATACGACATTAGTACGTTTTGTCTAGGTTGTGTGATACTTTATTTTTACAGACATTTAAACTGGAATTGCAACAGTTATCAGCAAAATAACTGAAGGATATTATTTTCTATTCTGTTCATTTCTGGGATGCTTTTGGTCTACAAAAAAACATTAAACCTTGAAAGTCAAAAATAAGTAATTAAAAGTTCCTAAACACAGGGATGAAACCTTCTAAAATTCGAATTACTCTTTTAATAACAACAACAACAATAATCTTATTCTTTTTATACAAATGAGTTATTATTTATCTTTATGAGATTAACATTGTAACAACACCAAATTAATAAACCAAACTGAGATTTAAAATTTTCCGTTTTCATGCTTTTTGTCAAAACTTATTTTAATGACATTGAGTAATTATGACAAAAATATCATAACTTTCTATTTTATTTTCAAATGTAGTACTTCTGCACTGAACTTTGATCAATGACACCTCTAGAATAAAATTAGACACATCAATTATAAATCATGTAAAACCTAGAATACAAATTAATGCACAAGTCATTAGGGGGGCTTCTTACCCTGGGTAGTGGGGCATCTTGGCTGGATTGTGGTATGCTACGACTTAAAAACAACACGTAAAAATACATCAAAGTTTTGCATGAGTAAATATAACCATCCACTTCTGATTACATATATATATATATACACATTAGTATACATTTTTACAATACAAATGCATATATTTTTCTTTTTATCCTATTTTTATATTCCTAGATTGTATTGTGGACATTTGTATTGTTATTCTACTGTATTCTATCCCATTGTTTTAAAATTTTATTTTTATCTTATCTCACATACATATTTAAATGTGTCCTGTACACTGTCCATTTGCGTCCTTGAAGGTGGGCCCAGTGTTCATCAGTGTTTTGTAAAACCTGAATTATTAATGATAAATGAAATAATGAATTCACTGCCTAAATCATAGGTTGATCTATCTGCCCTGTATCTCCATCATCATCTCTGTGCAGTTGGAGATCATATCTCATGTCCTGTTCTCTCCCACTGAGCACCAGCTGTCATAACCCAATCAACTAGGCCATTTAACACACATGGATAGGTCTCCCTAGAACCACACCACACACACACACACACACACACACACACACACACACACACAAAAACACCCACACACACGTACACCCACACACATACACACAC
>JBBPCX010000135.1:8829157-8867380 GCA_037974365.1 Hydrocynus forskahlii | reverse complement strand
ACACACACACACACACACACATGCGCACACACTTAGACACACGTAGAAACACATAATTGTGAAAACCCACTGTAGCACCAAATTTACAGTCATGGGTTCAGAGGTTCTGACACAAAGTAATATAAATGTATAAAAAAATAACAACATGTAAACTGTTGTATGACTGCATGTAGTACAGATATATGCCAGAGGTAATACTATTAGTACTAATTAGTAATAATAAGCTATCCTCTAGGTAAACAGTTAAATGTAACACTGATCAGGCCGACCTATTTGATAACCTAGTTAAAGCCAAAGAAAAACTCAGTGTACGTTTGTTGGTAATTGATGGTAATAAATAGCATTATAACAATAAATAATAAAAAAAGTTGTTGATAATAAATATTATTACAACTACTACTCATACAAATTGTAACATTTTGACATTCCATGTCTAACACAGTGTATATTTTATGACAAAATAAGTACATATTAGTAGACTTTAAACCATATTTTCATTAAAAATAGCACACCTCATTTCTTTTAAATAAGAATGTATGGAAACCTAAATATTTATGAAAATGCTTTCTGACGAAGGATTGGGACAAAATATATTTTCTCGGAATCATCTATGGTTTCATACTAATTAAAGGGAAGTACAAAATATTAATCAGTGTTACTGCCTTCAGTCAACTGAGTAAGGTGAAAACTCCCATTCTCGCCGAGCCTCTCAAGCCAAGGGAGAGCTGATTTGATTTCTGCATTGTGCAGTTTTTCTAGACTTGCTGTCAGACTACCAATAGGTGAGTTCCCTTCATGGCCAACAGAAACTGACAGGTGTGGTATACCTCCATTTTGAATCACAGAGATCTCATTGCTTTTCAGTGCTAAACCATTAGTGAGAGCTGCTGTGGCGTACTGGTTCCAGAGGCCGATGGACTCTCCATTGCTGACTCCGCCTACGGTCTCTTTTGAAAGAGTCTCTGGAACTTTCACAGGACTGGATTTAAGGAATGTCAAAGAACCATCTACTGTGAGCCTGCGACCTCGTCGGGCTGGAGAACTATTCCACATATGGGTTCCCATATGAACCTAGATGGATGTGAATAATAAAAAACATTATACATATGTATATATACATATGTATTATATGAAATACCACTCTTACAAGTCTACACATAGTAGCATTACTCATTATCTTGGAAGCTTTTTTATTTGACCAGTTTTAGTAAAATGCGAAGTAAGGCGAGTAAAATTACAACATACCACAGGTAAAGGACATGACATTAAACCACGTATGGCTTTCAAGAGGGTGTACCTTTAGATTCCCTTTGGTGGTGAATGCACGTCCGCAAATGGTGCAGGCAAAAGGCTTCTCTCCGGTGTGGGTCCTCTCATGAATCTGCAGGGCACTGGAAGAAGAGAAAGTCTTCCCACAAGTGTGGCAGAAATGCTGTTTAGGGGTTCGCCGTGCTGGAGCTGGCGGTGCCGAAAGGACTGGCAGTGAGGGAGCTGAGGAGGTTGCCATTCCTAATACTGAATCCTTTCTGTCTTTATTCAAGATGCTGCTCACTTCCATCTTTATTTTTGAAGATATTAAGTGGCCTATAGTAGGGTGAGGTGAGTTTAAAGGAGAAATGAGAGTCTGGCCAGCTGGTTCGAACAGCCGTGAAGGTATATCCCGCATCTGGTGGGTGAGCATGTGCTGCTTTAAGTTGCCTTTAGTTGAAAATCCCCTGCTACATGAAGTGCATACGAATGGCCGCTCTTTGGTATGACTGCGATAGTGAATGTCCAAGGCACTCTGACAGGCAAACGGCTTGTTGCAGATATCACATGCATTGCCCTTAGATGTCCCTCGTTCCCGAAAAATGATGGTCATTCCATCCCGTAAGATTTCAGCAGGTGTTGAATCAAATGTGCAGACTGACTGTAAGAGGGCTGAATTAGTCTCTAGAGATGATGTTTTTTGGTTCGTCTCAGATGCAAGTGATCTATACGACTCCAACACAGAGCTCTTTGGAGATAAAGAGTCCCAGGAAGATGTAGCTTCAGACAAGGCAGGGCTCCTAGGTGTTTGGCTCACTTGGTCAAGACTAGGAGATGACTGAAGGGCTAAACTGTTTCTGCCTGTTGATGCAGGCTCCAACCTTTCATTTAATACATCATTCTCTTGCAAAACCAGCCCCTGACCCTCTGACCCAGCAGTCTTTGTGGCATGTGATGAAGCAGGAGATGAACATTCGCTGTCCATTGGAGATGTTGTGTCTTTAGCGTCTGATACAATCTCCATCACTTCCATGTTTTCATCAGACATGCTTGCTCGATCCTCTAAGTTCTTTTGTTCTACTGAGGATGTATCATGTTCCATAGACTCTTGGTAACTTTCTGGAGCGATAACATTGGGGATTTCTCCGATCATGTGCATGCGTATGTGCTGTTGTAAAACCATGGCATTAGTGAACTTCTCCTGACATATGGGGCACGAATGCTGCACCCTTAGGGGTGGCATGGCACGATGGATGCTGTAGTGTGTTTTGAGGTTCCCTTTGGTTGTGAAAGCTCGTCCACATACTCTGCATTTGAATGGCCTCTCACCTGTGTGTGTACGGTAGTGCATTTTAAGAGCACTCTGGCAACTGAGCACCCGGTGACAGATGACACACTCATTAGGGTCTATGCAATTCTTGTCTATGTTTTCTACTAGTTGCTGGAGCTTGGTGGTTTCTGAGGCTTCCATTGAATCTGGGAGACCCCCAAATGGAAATTTTGGTTTTATATTCTCACACATTAGTGGGGTGATTGAATTAGAGGCATTGTCAGTGGAGGAACGGTCTTCTGAACCATCTCCTGAGCAGTTCATACAGGCTCCAAAACCCAGGGTTTTTCTGATGTCTTCATATTTTCCATTTAAAATTGGGAAAGGGTCACTGCTGAATTCCTCTTTGCTATTTTTTCTTTCAAAAGTCTCAAACCCATTTGATTCACTGACAACAGGACTATGAGCCCTGGTAATTGATACTACTTGTTCCTCTCTTTTAATTATGCTTGGAAGACTTGGCAATGATGTGGGGAACAACAATGCAGGTAAGTTGGTCACAGATGGTTTGCTGTCTAACCAGTTGGAGGCAGGCTTATCTGGCGGCACAGACATACCATATGGAATCCCTGTGCTTGTTGGAATGTTATCTAAGTGCTCTGGAACGGGAAAAGGATTCATTTGTATGTTTGGATATTTCTCTTTATGACGCTGGAAGTGTACTTTGAGATTTCCACGAGTTGAAAAACGATTTCCACATATGTTGCATTTGTACGGTCTCTCTCCTGTATGGGATCGCAGGTGTATCTGCAAAGCACTGTCACTTCCAAATATTTTGGCACAAAATCTGCATTTATGCTTGAACAAACCTTCATCAAATGACTTTGTGTGCTCAAATAAAGTGACATTGGGCAGTTTGCCCTTCCTTTGCTTTCCATTCAGGTCCTCTACAATTGTCCCAAAGTTTGGCAACGGGTTTGCAAAGATGTGACTCTTAGCAGTATGAGTATGAGGTAGGTTTAATTTATTTGTTGGTTTTGGGGCATTTTCAGTTGCCAAGGCAGGGTCAGGTAAAGGACTTGTGCTACTCTGCTGTCTACAGAGGGTACCATCATGAGCAGGCTGGTTTTTAGACAGATAAGTGCCAAGTCTTGGTATCAAATGTTTGCTTCTATCTGTCTCTGTCATTTGAGAAACATCTCTGCCACTCAGTACTACTGCATTATCATGACTGCTTGATAAGACTGCATGCTTAAGTTGTTTAACATTGCTAATACTGGCAGACTGATTCGCGAGGCTTTGTGCTAGTCCTGCGGCTGCTGCTAGCTGCTGGGAGAGGTGGGAGCTGAGTGTCATTAGCGGGTTTGTCTGAGAAATCCCTGATGTACCTTGACAGTTGCCGGAGGGGGGTGTTGATGTATCTGTATTCTGAGTTGCTAACAGTAATATCTGATGTCGAATTTGCTCAATGAGTTTCAGCTGCTCCACCTGCTGGTGCTGCAGAGCCATGAGCTGCTCGATTAGACCAGGTATTGCTATGTTGCAGCTGGAAAGACCACTGCTGCCAACCTGTGTGTTGAAACATAGCTCCTGAGAGAACTGAGCTACAGCAACTTTTGTGCTCTCCAAATTCTCAATGAAGACATTGCTGTTCGTGGATGATACTGTACCCGTTTGAGGTGAAGAATCTGCTTGAGGCAGAACTGATGGATACACTGAAGTGATGGCACCAGCACTCGTGCTTCCATCTTCCATGCTGTTTTCATTTTCTAACTGAGAGTGACTGACACTGTCAGACCTGCTGCTCTCAGACATGAGTGATGGCTCCATGTTTTCCTCTGGCATTTTGTCCTTTGAAGACTCATGTAATTCTTTGGCCGCTTCATCGCTGATGCTGTTGTTCATCTGTTCCTCTACGATGCAAGGTGGTGGGCTGAAGGTGAAAGATGAAGAGGGAGAAGCTGGACTTCCATTTTCATTCACTATCAGAACTAACAGATTCTTACAGCAGCTCTTCTGATGCTCTCGGAGGTCTGATAGGGTAAAGAACTCAGCGCAGCAACTTTCACAAACATGGGCATCAGATGGAGAACTGGTGTCTTTTATGTGGTGTTCTGCATCATCATCAGGGAAAGAAAAGACAAAGGGTATTTTAGTTAGATTAGACGTTTATCAGCTCCATATAGCAGCTTAAAGAGATTTGATAGACAATCCAGTGCTATCACAGAACAGGATCTTTTACAATACTGAACTGCATATTCCTATGGACAGTTCTACTGTTGTGTAATTAGGCTACTCGTTATAATGGAACTGCTTATTCCACATCACGTGACAGAAGGGTTTCTGAACACAAGCACGTTTTCATCAGATCATATCTCAAATGAGGGCATGCTTTCAGAAACCATTACGGGCATCTAAACACTTTTAGTGATGAAACATCACATAATAACAAAAACAACAATATTTATAACACATTGTCATCAGCACATTCTAGTCAAACCAGTCTGAAGTGTGAAGGATCTGTGCAAGTCAGTGAAATGCTTAGAGTGAATGCAGCTCATTCATATATTACTAGTCTTAAGAAAACCATTGTTTATGGTGTTTAATACTGGTTTCCTGTTACAAGAAGACAACAAAAGCAGCTAAAAGAGCATTTTTTGCACTTTGTAAAAACTTTTTAAAAACTTTCTACAAAACTTTGCTCACTGGAACTTACCTAAGTGTTCAGAAGAGGTGAAATGCAGGTCCAGGTGGACACACTGAGGGTTCGCCTGTTTTCTCCTCGACATATTTGCTGACCCTACATCAGCAAAAACACTATCACTTTCTTTCTGCCAGCTCAAACTCGTTCAAACGGCTGCCAAGACCACCTGGCCTTCACGAGTTGTCTACAGTGCCACTTTTACACAGAGGAGAAGTTTCACATGCCTAGAACTGCTCTAAAAACGACCTTAATGAAAACTAAATGACAGAGGCATGAATAAGCTCCCCGTGGCTTTTTCGATGATCTGTGCTAACACTGATTAAATGTAAGGCTCTCGGATGCGCAGCCCTGTACATCCCCACGGCTGAGAGATTTCAGTCCTCCAGCGAACAGAAGTCAATGGACAGAACTCAAGGTGTTCATTCTTACGAGCGCATGCACAGTTCAGAGTCCCGCCCAGTCGAGTTCCTATAGGACATCAATGCGGAGGCGCGGGGTTTGGGCGGAGCTACACAAATGTGCCGAGGCAGAGATGCCTTATACATTGAGGCACTACAACTGTTAACACATATCACTATTACTATTACCATACGAGTTACTGGGGTTTATATATTTTACCCACACATTGCTTAACAGGGTTTATATCTTTTACTCACACACTACTTAATTTGGGTTTATGTATTTTACCCACACAGTATTTACTAGAGTTTATATATGTTACCCACGCACTACGGTTTCTATATTTTACCCACACACCATTTACTAGGGTATATATATATATATATATTAGCCACAGACATTTGCTATCACTTTGAAAACCGGGTCCCATTAGGCAGGCACATTTATATTACAGTATTCCGAGAAACACACATGATGCAGTGGGAATTTACAAATTTAATTATATTTATTTGTCGGTCTGGTTGAGGTCCATTTGAGTGATTTTGGACAAAAGTGATAAAAGTAACCAAAACATGGCATTCCTATGTGTTTAACTTGCTGTATCTGTCAAACAGAGCACATAAATGAAAAGTTATGTTATGTTTTTTGTTAGAACTTGCTGGGTAAAGCAATGGGAGGTGTTTCCAAACCTACTCAAACTGACACAGCAATGTTTCATTGACGTTACATTGTTTGGTAGCCCAGACTATCCAGAATAGTCATGTAAACATAAAGTGTTCACTTCTCATTTTTGTGTACAAAGGTGTGTTGACCTAAATGTTGACCTTACAGCTCTGGAATTTTCCTGTTGTCTTTGATGGAGCATAAACATGACTATTACTGTCAGCCTGGTCTTTTGATTTATGACTCGTCAGTGCACTGGACAAATAAATGAATGCTTGTCTTTTTTGTGAGATAAAACTGTGTGTGTGTGTCTGTGTGTGTGTGTGAGGGAGCGCGAGAGAGAGCACCAGGTGTACTTCACTACATCCTATGAGTCATCTTTTACAGTCATTAGATATGAAGGACTCAGTTAAAGTGCCGCTATCCTTTGCCTGGGGTCAGTAGCAACAGACTTCAGACGGGCACATGACACCTTTTCCTATAAACAAACACCACATGCCAACCTTCTTTATTCTAGTCTGACACCATTATACCAGTAAGAGATCATGTGCACAGCATTTTATTCACCATTTATTATGTAGACAAAAAGGAAATTAATGATAAAATGACAACATTGTACTGAGTCCAACGACTGGGAAACCCTTTTTAGTGTTATATACAGAACATAATATTATACATCTGTCTATATACATATTTATAACTTGAATTTTTTTCGTCCTCTTGGTCCACTACATCTAATGCTGTGGTAATGTCTGTAAAAGCTGTGTGGTAAACAAGTGACTTTCCTCAGCTTCATTGTTTCCCAAAAGCCTTTTGGAAAAATGCAGCAGCCCAAAGACTTATTATTTCTCCCCAAAGACATCAGACTGAGATGAGAGTCCCCCAAAATGTTTAAAGAAAGAGTGTCATCCGATTTCTTTGCAAAAGAAGTGACACATTCCTTCCCTGCTTTTCCAGTTTCTCTATTCTCCACTCCTTCATGAACACAACTTCTTCTGCCTCCCCTGAAAAATGTGTGGGTTCACGAGCAACAATTTACAACAACAATAACAACAACAACAACAACAACAACAACAACAGTAGCAGCAGCAACAGCAGCAGCAGCAGGAGCAAAGAGCCTTCTTCTGTTTAGCTGTTTTATTACTTCTCTCAGAATGTGCTCTTTGCTAGCATGAATACCATGCAATGGCAGACATGTTGAACAGTGGTCCCCATCCCAGCTCCAGGAGGCCCATGCTCCCAATACACTTGATCCGAAAAATAGTCATCTATTTAACAAACCTTCACTGGGATGAAGTGGGTATGTAAAAGCAGGAAAATGTGCAGTGCAGGGGGACTTCAGGATTAAGGTCGGGACACACTGATGCGAAACATAACAGATACTGTTGACTGGAGAAATGCTCTGTGGTGGAGGAACTTCAGTTTATAAGACAGATGCTTATATTTTACCAAACGCAGCTGCAGTTCCCACAGAAATGACTTTGCTTGTGGCTACTAAGATGAATGGGACTCAGTTTAAGTTCACTTTGTCCCTTTTTTGTTTGCCTTTTATGAGAGCAAACTCAAATGTCCCTAAAGCACGGAGGCATAACTGACAGGGTATTGTCTAGCATCTGTTTGCATAAACGTAGCTCATATTTATGGTTTGTCAGTCGTGTTTGGCAAGACAGGAGGTTACCGTGTGGTAAATCTGGCCAGTAAAGCTGCCAGAGAGACGTGCGGCTCTGAAGATTGGCAGGTACAGGGATGACAGAAAGAATATTTCTTCAGAAACTCCATCTATGTCACCCTTTGGATGCATCGTATCAAAACTCTTTCAATCTCCCATCTTTTACTACACTGCATATATCATGATCTGATTGTTTCTTCTTTTAAGAGTACAGGAACAAGGAATTGAAGTTTATAATTGTCAGTCTAATGGCTGAAGTGTGCAATATGGTTGTTGATTGAATATATAGATTTAGATTTTTTTAGAATTTTTTATTTTTTTTTAAAAAGAGGATTAGAGCCTTTTATATTTTGTGGAGTTTTACAAAGGTTCTTCGGATGTAAACATCTCTTTCAGGAAAATAATTAAAAGATTTATTAGGGAAAGTGATTCTTCTGGGAAAAAGATCTCTTTTGGCACCTTTAGTTCCATAACCTATGTAAGTGTAAAGCAGAGATCAGCCACAACATTAAAACCACTGACAGGTGAAATGACTAACATGGATTATCTCATTACAGAGGCACCTGTCAAGAGGTGGGATATATTTGGCAGCAAGTGAACAGTCAGTTCTTGAAGTTCATGTGTTGGAAGCAGGGAGATGGACAAGTATAAGGATCTGAGTGACTCTGACAAGAACAAAATTGTGATGGCTAGACGACTGGGTCAGAGCATCTCCAAAACGGCAAGTGCTGAGGGGAGCGAACGTTAGCCTGTCTGGTCTGATTCCACAGAAGAGCTACTGTAGCACAAATAGCTGAAAAAGGTGTCGGCAATGATAGACAAGTGTCAAAACACACAGTGCATCACAGCTTGCTGTGTATAGAGCTTCGTAGTTGCAGACGGATCACAGTGCCCATGTTAACCCTGTCCAACCCTCAAGGTGCCCACAATGAGCTTGTGAGCATCAGAGCAGGACCATGGAGCAATGGATGGCTTGGTCTGATTAATCATATTTTCTTTTGCATCGTTTTGATCACCAGGTGCTTGTATTGCTTAGTTGGAAAAGATGGCCCCAGGCTACAGTATGAGAAGAAGGCAAGCTGGTGCTGATGTGCTGGGTAATGTTCTGCTGATAAACCGTGGCTGCTGACACTCATGTGGATGCTACTTTGACATGTACCACCTACCTAAGCCTTGTTGCAGACCAGGAACACCTCTTTGTGACGGTTATCTTAATGGCAGTGGCCTCTTTTAGCAAGTTAAAATGGCCTCCCAGACTGCAGACGTTGTTCAGGAAAGGTTAAAGGAACATGACAAGGAGCTGAAGATGCTGACTTGGCCTCCAAATTACCCAGATCTCTGTGGTATGTGCTGGACAAACTGGTCTGATCCATGGAGGCCCCGCCTTACATCTTACAAGATTTAAGGATCTGCTGCTAATGTCTCAGTGCCAGATACCACAGCACACCTTCAAAGATCTTGTGGAGCCCATGCCTCAACAGGTTAGAGCTGTTTTGGCAGAGAACCTGCACAATATTAGGTTGGTGGTTTTAATGTTATGGCTGAATGATATAAAATGAAAAGCTTTTAAACAAGAACAACTATACAGATTTTTAAACTGTCCCTTTCATGGCTAATGCAGTAACATCATGACAGCAAATCCATAAAAAAATTTATCACACAGTATAATTTGATATGTGCCCTGTACACTGACTGATTCATTGTCTAAATATGGTGCTGTTACTGCCCATTTTCATGTAGGTGTATGCATGTCTACATGCACCTTCTTTTGCGATTAACTAAGCGGATAACAGCAGTTTCAGTTGAATTAGAGGATCTGTCACACCTGTGACACAATCATGTTTTCATCTCAGAATATGAATTACCATGCCTTCTCAAAGGCCTAAACCTTTATTATGAGCTGTAATTTTTCACTCTGGCCCAGAGCCATTTGTCACTGTAGTGAACTGGCAGCTAATAATCAGTGTGTGAGTGTATTGGTGTGTAAGTGTTGTTTTGGGTAGAGTCAGTCTAAATAATTCAGTATTATAATAACAAGTAAAGATGGCACATTATATCTGTACATTTACACTACACATATACATGTGTGTGTTTGTGTGTCTGTGTGTGTGTCTAAGTTTGTAAATATTTTCCGTACTGATTGACTGCTTTGTATTCGGCTTCATTCAAAAAGCAGCCCAGGCTGCAACACTTCTTATAATTTAAAAGAGAATGGTGTGGACTTAACGGTTGTAAAGGGAATAGACTGATCCGTGTAAATGTGCTCATCACATAAGCAGCAAAGTCAATAGGTCTTTGTTTCCATGTAGATGGAGGAGTGAACGGTATGTTTTGAAACACTTTGTTTACATCCTGCATCAAACTCTTAAAAAAACAGGAATATTCAGGCCCTTACTACATTTCATGTATAACAATTTGATTTTTCTTGGAAAAACAGTCTTATTTATTTGAAGATTTAGTCCAGAAGAGCTATGTCATCTTTTCAGAAGGAGCATGCTGCTGTGCAGCATTGATATGAGCTGTATGGGAGCAAAACTGATTAACAATGGTTGAATACACTTCAAATGAACGAGCGGAGTGAGGTATGAAAGCACAGCATGTAGTCATATTTCAGACAGTGACCTCACACACTGACTAACACACTTAGTTATGTGAGTCTTTCACTGAGGCCACACTGAAAAAGCACTAGACACACAAACACACACACACACACACACACACACACACACTACACTTCCCAGCAGTACTGACTCACTCATAGTCAGACTTGTGATGGTCTATTAAAGTTAAGTTATAGCTCAAATCAACACAGGTGTTATTCATCACCTCACTCATCACCCCTGATCAAGCTTTAGTATTAGATCACAAAAATGACAGTCTGTGAGACTTTCTTAGGTAGGTTTTATAATAAAGGGCTCTATATAGTACCAAATTAAGGCTCTCCTCTTTTTTCTTTCACTTCATTATTGGTTTCTTGTGGGACAATTTGTAAAAAATATTTGAAATAACCTTATTCAAACTCTCATCTCCAATATAGAGATGTGGAAATAGGAAATTTGTCTTTTTGAAAAGGATCTCAGCAAATTTTTCTTATTTGTACAAACGACTGTGTATTTAATCAAAAGCTGTAAATCAGTTTTTGCCCTCCTCCATAAGCAGGCACAGGTTAATTTATTTTAGCCAAAGCAGTGTTTAATCATTTACTCAACAACAAAAAGCTTTACTATTCACTGATTTCCATCTGAGTTTGCTTTACTAGTTTTTTTCCAAAACGGAAAATTATGCCTCTGGCTCTACTGACCAGAAATGAGAAACCTGTAACCTACTACTTAGTCATGAGTAAGAAAAAAAGAAAAGTATTATGAATCAGTAGGGATTTGATTACATACTAAAATCATATTTCAGCAAAGTGGTGGAGACTAGTTCTGTAGGTCTATTGTCTATTCTGAGTCAGTCAGGGATTTCAACCTGTAGTTTAATCTCCCATAGCACCATGCATCAGTGCTTTATAACACTAACCTAATGCATGCTGTGCCAAAGAGAAAGCACTCCAGCTGCCTTTGCATGTTAGAGATGGGGGCCAGTGTGCCGGCTATTAAGAGTAGTACTCCATCTAGTGGAGAAACATAACCGTCTTAGATTTCTCAGGACCCTAAATGAAATCCACAGCTCTTATTGGTCAGTACAGTTTCTCTCATTTATTTAATGCCATGTAGGTGAACTCATGGAAGCTCTATGTTAAGCACACATACAAAGCTGAGAAAAGGTAAAGGGAGAAAAGGCACTTTCACAATAAAGGGAGCTTTTCTTGTACATGACGCACATGGTTTGTTAGAACATCACATTTCAGAAACGACAAAAAAACAATATCATTTTCATTAATTACATCATTTCTACAAAAAAAAAGGTAAGAGGAAAGAAATCGAAATGATTCGTCTTGCTGCGCTACAAAGCACATGCAAAACCAACTGATAATAAATATTGCTCTTTTTAGTGGAATACAGCTTAACATGATAGTTATTGGGTGTTGGTGTCTAGTTGGCTTCTCTCTAACTAATGTTAGAAAAATAGCATAAATATATTAGCTATATAAACACACTGTAGCATATAAAAGAGTTGACAGTCATTTCTTCACGGTTTCATAAGAAAACATGAACTCTGGTCATTTTACATTATAAAATAGCTTTTATGAAAATACTTCTTTAAAAAAGCAAGAACAATGTTGAACGCTGCGTAAAATTTGCAGACATACGCTTCGTTAAGTGCTTCGTCTTCTTAAAATATCATCACAAAACACAGAACTGTACGTTTTGAGTAAAAGCATATACAAGACAGATATTCGCTAACTATAAAGTTTGCATGAATGTGACTCAAAGTTGTGTCAAAAGAGAGCTGATATAGTTGGGAGAAACTTAATACAACTGCATTTTCATGCAAGACGCTCATCTAAAATCTCTTGCGGGGGTGAGCTGTTGAGTATCAGTGTGTTTTTGAAGATGGGCTGGTGATGCAAGATCATTTCCCCACTGTATTTGTATGATCAGTCTTCATGTGGTCAGAGCTGGTGCATGTTTCTGCATCACTAGTTTAGAAATGTTCCTTTATCTGTGTAGGAGGAACTGAGATCTTGCAGGACAGTCTGCATCAATGACAGGAGTTGCGGTCATTGGCCACATCCTGCAGGCGGCGAAGGAGTGCGGTCTGGTTCTCCTGGCACAGCCTCTTAGCGGGAGATTGCTGCTCCTCCTCCAGAACCATACTGCGCTTCTTGGTGGGCGTTTCCCCCGTGCGAATCATACTGTTAATTTCCCGCAGCCTCTGCAGGACAAGCACAGACAAAGAGAGACATTAAATCTATATGCCACGTACCAGGTTCAGGCAGGCAGAAATATGTATAAATGTTAAAACAAACATAGAGCTACAATACAAGACAGAGTTACCTTAAGACCCATCATAAGTCTTAAGTGAGTCAAGAAAACTCTTTATTTGGACTTTATTTATTTGGACAGGAAGAAATGATTGCTCATAAAAGAACTGTATAACATTGAAAGAAATGAAAAACCTTAGTACAGGGGGTCCTCGAGTTACGATGGAGATCCGTTCCTACAACAGTGATGTAACCCGAATTTTGGTGTAAGTCGAAACACAGCTTAGCCTAAGTTATTAACCTATCCTAACACAGTTGTAAAATCTATAAACACAACTAAGAAAAAATGACAATACATTCGTTCAGAAGTCATGATAAAGGCCAAAAAGTCGGCAAACAAAGCAACACAAACAGAACACTTGCGCTTCGATAAGCATCCTCCCTCACTCATTCGGCTCGTTACTGTGTATTCTGTGTGTTCTTCCGCCGCGCGCCACTAAACTAGTTTGCCCACGTAAACTCGAAACATCATATGTCGAGACCCTCATAACACGAGGAACCCCAGTACAATAAAATCTAACAAGAGGGTCTTCTACTCAGTAAAGTAACTGATATTCTGAGAGTTTGTGAAAACTGAATCTTTGCTTTCTTGCTTTGCATCAGCCATCACAGCTGATTTAAAGGACCTGTTGAGTGAAAAATCTAATTTGCTCAGCCGTCCACGTACCCCAGACGTAGTCGAGGGGCAAAACCATGTTTCTTCAATTTAGCACTATAGCAATCAGGCCAACACTGCTAACGACTTCTGGAAATCAAGTCATTCGACAAACATGCATTAATAAAACTAAAAGGTAGTGGTAGGGGACTGATCACATACACAAAGAGAGAGTCATGAATGCTGTAATAGAGGTGGACAGAAGTTGATGGATAATTGAAGCAAGAGAGAGAGAGAGAGAGAGAGAGAGAGAGAGAGAGAGAGAGAGAGAGAGAGAGAGAGAGAGAGACAGCACATTACTACCACCTCCTGGCAGTATTAACACTTTACAAAAACATGCTGGTCAAAACAAGGGAATTTTTTAAGACACAGGATAATCACATTAACTATTTGTTTCAATGACAAATTATGACCAATCCCTACTTTTCCCGATTGTCTTTGTCTTGAACACTGGTTCTAGAACTCCTTCTGTACTGTACCAGCAGTATTCAAAATGTACTGTGTCTTAAACCATATGGACAAGCTTGTCCCACAATGAAGAGCTGGATGTAGGTAGAGTGGGATAAGAGAGGTTTTAAAGTGAAAATGGTAAAAGTGTGATTTTCCTATAACTTCAGGAATCACCCAACTGTATGTTTGCATGCATGACTGTGTGTGTGTGTGTCTAAAATATTTCTTTACGTTGGAGGGGCTGGAGCTGATGTAGTAGAAGATCTTGTCTCTGGGGGTGAGGGGGCTGCCACTCTTGTGGGGAGAGATGTAGATGGAGTGGTTGTGTGAAAGGAGAACTCGCCGCGGAGAGCCAATCCGGAGCAAGGGGTACGGACACAGAGGAGGAGTCTCAGCCTGCAAACACCCAGAGAGGTCACATCAAATTAACCCTTAAACACGCACATTGGATTGCTAATGATCCATGTGCTCATTTCTCTTATTTTTTACCTGTACTAATTTTTCATGTAATTGACAAACACAATGACAAAATATATATAATAAAATATCAATAAAACGTTTCAACAGTCCCAAAAATTGGTTATTAAATGGTAATGCTGCAACACAGCAATAATTTCCCTGCACTATGATTAATCCTTACTTAACACATGTCTAGGGTGAGAAGGAATAACAGTAAAGCTAGCTCTGACACTATACACTATACAAGTAAAGTAATATTTGGCAATTCTTGAGAGAACTTTAACACTCACCCCAGCTTTTGGTGAGCTGGAGGAGTAGCGCAGGGCGAACTGTTTTATCTGTTTGATGTAGATGTGGTTATAGAAGCGGATTAGGTCTCCCCGCTCCTCCTCCTCTTGCTCTGGGGGAGCCCCAGAGGCATGGGTGGGAGTGGAAGGGGCACTGCTGGGCTGGGGTATGGGCAGAGTGCTGCTGGAGCGCATGGTCACAGGACTACTGTCACCACTGGCTGCTGCTGGGGGAAAGAAAGAGAAAAACCTTAGCCTTTAGAAGTGTTGGCTGTCATTGTCATTTATCATTTCACAACACTTTTAATTTACATATAAGAAATCTTTTCATTATTTTGAACAGCGGTGTGTAGTATATACATACTCACACACACACACACACACACACACACACACACACACACACACACACAAACACATATTATCACGCTTTGCCTCCTCCTCGCATGCAGGGCAGGCACACTGACACCATGGATAGTCAAAATGCATCATTCTTTATTCACCAAAACAAGAACCAAAACTGGCATGAGAGCCAGACTCGAATACTTTACTTGTCTTAAACAAAAGGAGACAGCATAAAACAAAGACCTACTGTGTCGGTTGACACACACCATAAACAGAACATAAACCCCCTTAAATACACAAAGTAAAATCCCAGAACCCAAACACAAACACTTAACCTAGACATAAAACACCTGTAACTAATAACCCAAAACTCAATCCGTTCATAATTAAAGTCCCAAAAGCCAAACCAAATTATCTCTAACCAATAGCGGCTGTGAAAAATGTATTGTGAAAGGATGAATGAGAATGACAGCAAACACTATATAGAAACTATATATAGTTTAATTTATAGTTTTGAAGTCTTCACTAATAATATAAGAAAAATAAGGAATCCCCCTATAACAGGCTTGTACTGTTAATATGGCTACAAAATTATGTAGTTAGTTATGAATTACACATACATTTAGTTTCCCATGCTGTATTGACATTGACTTGTTGTGACTTTTTGTTTCAAAGAATGGCACAAATAATGGCACAGACTTCTCTTTTTCTTATTTTCTTGCCTATTTGCAAACATAAAGCTAATACCCACACAATAATGAAAATCTGGATGGTTAAAGGCATGTGGTGAGGTGAGTGTGAGTGTGTGTGTGTGTGTGTGTGTGTGTATGTGTGTGTTACCCTGTTCATGCCCTCCCTCAGTTGGAGACGTCTGTCTGTTGTTGTTTTCACCGTTGCCTGAGTGGCGTCTCTTTCTCCCTGATATCAGAACACTTCTGTACACCTGAAACATCGACATTGCTACAGTCATTTTCATCATTCTCACCTAAACAGTTTGTCCACATTTACGTGGAAGAGTTATACTTACGCTGCTGCTGGCCTGAGGCTGAGACCTGTAGCACTTCATAATATTCTGGAAAGATTTGTCCTCTTTGGTCACCTGCACAAAAGATGAGCACAATAGTGAGTGCCACGCATCTCTCCTCTCTGGCAACAGACTACTATTATTATTCAGTTATTAATATTTACACATTATTTAGTAACTATAACTAATGATTATGTATTATTATACAGTAATGCCTAAGCTGTATAGTTTATAATTCTTTTTCACACACTCAAAAATTTTGTAAGAACAAAAATGGCGTAGGTATTTCCATTCAGTAAAGACTTTGTTAAATCAGCTTTAAATGCAACTTTAAATGCAATTTTTGGCAAGGAAGGAAAACAATTTCACAGTTGATTTCTTTGTGTGCACCTTAGTCATGACGTATATTGCACACATGAGCAGCTGATCGAGGTGGCGATCCATCATCAGCTCAGTGCAGTGCACCAGCGAGTACTCAAAACACGTCCAGATTTTCCTTCGCAGTTCTGTGCTAATGTCCAGCTTCACACACATGTCCCGGAGACGCACACTGGCCAGGTGATACACCTGATGTCAAGCAGAAGAAGAGGAAGGTCATTACAAACAGAGGTGTCTTTGACTTCTGTACCTGCATTTCACTTACTGGAAGCAATTTAAACATATTTGAACAGCTTTCCATTAAGGTGGCACAGACTTGTCTGTGTGGTTTAGATACATAGCTAAAGACTGCAGGCAGCCGTTTTAGACAACAAGATCCACTTTCACATCCACCTCAAGAGCGCTGATCTAGAATCAGTTTGTGTGGATCAGCTATCTAGTCCTTGTGTATTTACTGCAAGGATATGCGTGACTATTGACTTCGGATGTTTGCAACATTAGCCTCATAGTTACAGATCTAATCTAAAAAAGCAAAATTTGTGTACCAGGTGTCTTGTGTAAATCTGATTATTTTTAAAGAATCATTCCCTTAAATCCATAACTGGATGTTTGAAAAAGTACAAACATGTGCAGATGGATTGAAAAAAGTAATTTGAAATTACTTAAATGTACTTGATTCAAATATGTACATTGGTTCAACATGAATAAAATACTACATCAGCCCAATGATTATCAAAAGGGGGCAAATGAAGGGCAGGATCGTGTTGGTGTAATATGTTTCAATGTGGAATCAATGTGCACATTAGAATCAAGAAAATTCCATGTACATTTACAGTGTGTGTAAAGTATACTCTTTCAAGCCTTGGTTTAGTTTGTAGGTGCAGCATTTAGATTTGATGAAAATATTTCTCATACGTACTAATATTTTTCACATTGAGCAATTAAACTTTCACACCTTGCGGAAGAACAGACAGAGGGAGCCTGTTCGTTGGGCTCTGGTTGGCGGTGTTCCCTGAAGAGGGCTCTTCTTGCTCGGTTTTCCTGCTGTCGGGCTGTTGTGAGCAGTGCTGGTGGGTGGGGTAGCTGCCAGCTGTTGGGTGTTCAGTGTGCCAGTCAGTGCCTGAGCAGTGAGAGGCTGTAGCCCTGCCCCACTCTGCCCTGTCACACTCACCTGCACCGGGATAAATGTAATGCCTCCATTCTCGTTAGCAATTCCTGCAGAGAAAAGGAGTTTAAAATGATCATTCAAAGCAATCAGACTGTTTGCAAGAGCTATAAATCTATAATGGGACACTCCAGGATAATAACAGTGTAATAATTATAGATTCAGCTACAAAGTGATGTTAATTTTTACAGCTCAATGTTAGTCATACAGTGCCCTAAACCACCTAGATACGACTGCATGCAGTTTGAGCAGGATTAGAAATGCTCTGGAAATGTATAGAAAAGATCTGAGTCAGTATTCGACTTCTAGTATTTGTTAGCAATGTTAGCCAAGTAGCTCCATTACTAAACATGCAACTATCTCTGGGGTAAGATCAACATTTGTATAAATTTGACTTGTTAGCTTGACAACTGCACTTACAGCTTTAAAATCTACCCAGATATATCAGTATACCATTGGCTTACTTCACCTTGCACAGGTATGGTGACCGTCTGACCATTGTTAGCAGTAACAGTAGCTGTAGCCATAGTGACCACAGTCTGGCCTGCAGGAATAGTGGAGACCAGGGAGGGCTGGGTGACCCTGACGGATGAAGGGGGCTCGGAAGTTGTGTCTGCGTCCATGTAGAGGCGTCGCCGTGCTGTACCTGTGGGCGGGGAGCTGTAGCGCTCATGGAGAGTAGAGGAAGAGGGGAACGCTCCTAAGGCAGGGATGGAAATGGAAAAAGGTGGAAACTGAAGCTCACTGGAAGCTATACAAAATCTGAAGAACCAAAATCAGTATCAGAGAAGTTCCAGATAAACTGTCACCATTTACCCTGCTATCACAAATTGCTTAAAGTAGGCACAGTACATTGAGTTTCATAGTCCTTTACCTTTTCCTGCTCCTGCAGGGGTAGCATTGAGATCATTATTTTTCGGGCTTTGAGGGCTGCTGCCAGATCCATCTTCCAGGTACTGAGGGGGCATTACCTATTATGCACATCCAGGTATGCATACATCATCATTATTATTACCATTATTACTGTTGCTGTTGTTGTTGTCTTTAATCAAAACTCCAATTAATACTACTGGAGAAAAAAAAATCACTATAATTTAATGTAAATGTAAAGAGAAATGTAGTTTATTACATTGTTCGTTTTTTACATTTACATTTGATTACATTATGTAATTTGAATGAATCAGAATCAGAATCAGAAAACTGTATTGATCCCAAGGGAAACTGCTTAAATGTGTAGCAAAACATCCATAACTAGTCTAGGGCTAAGGCATTAACGACAGTGTTTAGAAGCAGGTGCTGTCCCTGACCTCCTGGCAGGAAGGCACATGGTTATTAGCCCCTTTGATGCTGTCCCAGAGTGGAGAAGCCCGTTTCCAGGCCAGACTCTCCAGCACCTGCTCCTCCACATGGTTCAGATGTTTCACCACCTCCCTGAATAGACCCTCCTCTGCTCGAACCAGCACCTCAATTACCTGAGACAGTGAGAGAGAGAGACAGGGCGAAAGAGAGAAAGAGATTATTCTAGTTGCCATCAGTGCTGCCATTCTAGTATAAAACACTTAAATGGCAAGACAGGATGTGTTACTGTAGAGACTATAACAGATACCGTAAGTACTATCATGTCATGAAATCCTATAAATGGCCAAATAAAATGCACTGCTGCTTCACCAGCTGAATCATTAGTCATTATTTTTGGTTACCTTATAGAAATGGAATGGGGGGATGTCAAAAATATGCAGCACCCGCTGAAACTCGCCAGGTGGATGGTAGGAAAAGATCACAATCTCCAAGCAACAGGCTATCAGAGACCGGTGGAATATGTCTTGCTCTAGAATACACTGGAAAATAATTTTACACTCGGTGTGTGTCACCGACATGAATCAACTGAAAGCTCAAACTACAATAGTATAATGTTAAACCAAAAATGAAAAGGGAATATGTCAACGAATATATAACAGAATGACGGAGTGAAATCTCACAGAGAGGTCATTGTCTCCAAGCCTCTTCCTCTCCTGGTCAATGATGCTCTCCAGTGTTTTATAGTACAGCGCCTCAGCCAGGCAAAAGTATTTCACAGCAATATCTGCAAAAAAATGTGTATACAGGGACAAATATTTCAGTATTTCATTGACAGTAACAAAATGATAAAATATAGTTTACTATGATATTTTGTTTCTCACATATCTGTAAAAAATTGAGGCAAATGGGAGGAAATGAGATAACAGAACATTAATGGCATAATGTTTACATTTAAGAAGTAAACACATCACAATTGAGACTAATGTGTGACACGGTAATATAAAACCTGTTCAGGTTTCCAACCTCTTGTCAGACATCTGTTTCCCTCCTCTTTTGCTTCATAGCTCTGGAGAAAAGTGTCAGACATCTCCCTCAGTCTTGCTGTAATAGCATCACTAGGATCTCTTGCGCAGGTTCTGTATTTCACAGAAACATAGAAACATAATCTTAATTGCTGTACTTTAACAAGACATTGCATAATCATTAAGTGACCTATTACAGGTAAAGTCCCACTCAGCACTTGCCAAAACTACCATGACACCCTGCTTGACCAATGACAAGACTTTGCCCTTAAAATCCAAGACATATGTTCTATTCTGCATTAATAAAAAAGCTATTATGCAATGTGCAACGTAGAATGCAGATGAATGTTGCGTGTATTACTTAAGAGTCTCTGTGAGTCTCAGACTCGGCCTGTGTTTGAGTCCAGACAAAAGGCTATGCAGATGCCCCACACCCTGCATTGCCATGGACACTGGAGTGCCAACTCCACTCTCCTGTACGTATGTCCGGCCCGTCAGTGGAGTGGACACTTTCAGAGCAGATGCCTGTGAACCAAACATTCAGATTAGGGTCATAATAAAAAGGAGCAAGAAATAAGTTATCTTCGACAAGAATCAACAGGCTTATAACAGAGGTTATTATACTGCGTAAAGACACAATGAAAAGTCAAAGCATCAGAAATCATCGTTGTTGTCTGCAATAACACAAAGATGATGTTATTTGATATGAATTATTTCTCACTCACTCCTTGCTTTCAGACAGTGCTAGATTTGTATTCTAGTGTATGGCATTTCTGCCATATTGTGACGCTGAAACAACTAAGAAGCACAGACTTGATCCTGTTAATCTAGAATGTAAACCAATGTTATGTAATTCCTATTGTAACTATGTAATGACTAATATCATTGTGTAATTATATTGAAATAGTAAAAAATGATTAAGGATTGTAAGGATGTAAGGATGGATGTAAGGATTAAAATGTGTTTATTCCCTTCACGGTTTTTCCAAGCTATTTTCAAAGGGAAATGCTAGTGAAGGTTACTCTGTTCATACTGTGCGGTTGTGCAGTCTTACAGTCAGAGAGCTGTAAAGAAGGCTAGCAGGACGCTCCTGGTTTTCAATCCCCTCACACAGGCATGGTGCGGGTGTACCAATGTCCTCTTTCGCTCCTTCCCCAAGGAATATTCTCTCATCCAGAGTACCCGATGACAGAACGTGCTCCTCATACACTCTGTTCAGAGATGTACTGGGAGGTACACACACACACACACACACACACACACACACACACACACAATAATCTGGTTAAAATGAAGCAGACATGCTATCAGAACAAACTACAGCTAGTTGACAGCTTGTGGCAACAACTTCAAACGTGGGCTTCCAGATGTCTCAGTAAAAGAATAAGGCACCGGTTACACCCTATTGTTTTTTCACTCGGTCACTATTTTCCTTCATGTTCTTCCATAGACTTACAGGCTGTCTCCAAAATTAACAGGGTCCAAGAATCCAGTCAGAGTCTCTTCTTTCCCCTTTAAAATCTGTAAATCAGTAGAAAATATAAAGGTGAAGAAATTACTATTAAGTACATTTGCAGAGAGGACTGCATAATTTCTGAAAGGTGACTAAATCTGTTTTTGGCAAATTTGCTCACCTTACGTTCAAACAACCTCTTAATAAAGGGCTTCCAGAAGTGCTCCTTCACTCCTTTGGCCTCCAGCACTAAACCATCATGGAGTTCACAGAGCTGCTCTATGAAGCAGAGGGGACCAGCTGGCTTATAGTCCTTACTGTTAAATTCTGCTGGAAGACCTACACACACACACACACACACACACACACAAACAAACAAAGTTACTCTCAGAAGAAAAAAGCAACTGAGTGTGTGAGTGTGTGTGTAAGCCTGTCTGTCTGCATGCTGTTTGAGGCATACCTTTGAAAGAGGGGTTCAGTAAATCTTTACGGTTGGAGCACAACAGAGAATTGGAGTAGACCAGGTCAAGAGCGCACAGCAACAGGTGATAGGAGTTCACAAGGTCATCGCTGATCATAGGAAAGTTACCTACAGAAATTAGAATGACAAAGGTTGTGAGATGGAAGACAAATGAAAAGAGATGCGAAAAAACGGGTACTGTGACTTAAAATCCCAGCAATGTCGCAGGGCCTAATACACTTATACCAACACAACATACACAAAAATGCCACAATCAAGTCACTACTGTGCTAAGAATGGTCATAATAGTGCCCCCCCAAGCAACTTATATCTGATTTGTGGTGGTCCTATGCTGGTCCCATAGATAGAGTGTGGGGTAGAGCGTGACTGACAAACAGCACAGCAACAGATGGGATACAGTCAGTAATTGTAGATCCCCAAAGTGAATCCATATGATTATTGTACCCGACAAAGCATCAGCTCAGTGTATATAGGTTAAGCCTATGTGCAAAATATAGAAGGTTTAGAAGGGTAAAAGTGTTCTCACACATCATGTTGGACCTTAGTTTAGCCTTCTATCAACAGAACAATCTTGCCAGCCACCATCAGGTCTGGCCACATATTAAGCCCAGCTACTGTGAACTGAAATGTGCTTCCCAACAGCCATGCCACACTGCACACAGACTGTATATCACTGAGACAGCAGCCTAGAGCCAGTCTCAACAACAGGAAAAGTCTGCAGAGGAGAAAGCTACACTGCTAGGAGCCGTGGTGTAAATTTATTTCTTCCTGTTTAATCAATTTGAAGGGGAACCTGTACACTGGGCACAGCTGCAGGACCCAGACAACAATTGCAAGGGAGTTACCAATAAAAATGATGAATATTTAGAGCAGAAAGCCTCCCCTATGTCAGCTTTTTTTAAGTGTGTTGGACATACTCCTCTGACCCTGTTTATGTGAGAGGGGGTCATAACATCTATACAGATATAACCTTAGACATGCTGCACTTCAATATAGCAACACGTCAGACCTTCTATATAAACTCAGAATAACAATTTCACACACAGATAACATCATCAGCTCTGTATAAAAATACACATTCCATCTATATTTCAACAGGGAAAGGAAAGAATGATTAAACATAATAAAATTCAAGGGCATGCTCGTGTGCCCACACTTTATTTCTGAGTCTTGTAACTACATCACTTATATATGAATTTCAGATTATCTACATATAGTATAGTAGTTATCAATGAATAAGTCTTAATATCAATAACTGAATAATTAAACAGCAATTTAAGGAGATTGAATGACACTAACACACCTAACTGATGATTATCAGATGGGTTCAGTTAAAAATGTTCATTCAGGTTCAAGAACACAGGACATACTGTACTTACAAGATCCTCAGTGGAGTCCACAAGGAGAGCAAGAGACTGTACTTGGACAGAACAATCTCTACACCATGACAGCCGAATGAGTGAGATTTAAACCAAATGAAGGAGGGAGGGGGAAAGAGAGCAAAAGACAGAGCCATCCCACTGGCCCTGCTCAGACCACAGGCTACTCAAACACAGACAAGCCCTGACTTGTCATCTCCACTGGTTGCTATGATAAGCAGTGCATGCTGTACATGCCCAGAAATAATTGTCGGTGTGCTTTTTTTCCCTCCTGCTGCTCTTGCTCTGTGTGCTCTTTAAATACAACCAAAGCATGGAGCTGTCAAACTCCATTGTTCTGCAATGTCATATATCCACATTTTATGCTTAACATGCTGAATGTTCGCACAGTTCTTGCGCATCAGGGAGCCAATGTTTCAATTGTACTTGTTTTCATGTTTGCTCAAGTCAATCCCAATTCATTTTCTTTTTTTTTCTTCACTACAGTCATATGCACCACTAAGATTGCTGGTTCATTGATTCAAACAAGTCTGATATTTCCAGAGCGCTTAAAGGGTTTTTATTTGTAACCCTCCTAATGGGAGGCACCATTGTACACCATGGTTAAGCAAACACAGCATGAAGAAGGCCAAAAAAACCCTCAATGCAGTGGATCAGTGCATGTGTGTGCCCCCTGTGGCTCCTAGCTGATGCAGACAAGCCTGCACAAGCCCTAATAATGATTGCTCATCATGTGACCAAGCTCTAATTCCTGTCAGCGAATAAGAACAATCCCTGCACTGATGCCACTCCATGCTTAATGACCCACTCAGCCTCTGAGAGACCTTTACTGAGGAACAAATCCAATAAACATTCACTGCCTTCTCTCTCCCAGCACCTTAACCCCTCCTGTCCCCTTCTTTAAAGCAGTGACCTCCTTCCCCTTTCATAAACTGTACACCAGAGTTTTGCCCAAGCTTTTTCTTGGCTTCATATGCCATCCAAAATACATGAGTGTACTCGCAGTAAGTAGATTTTGACTATTACAAGCAAAAGCCCCTTCCGTTGTTACATCTCCACAACAGCAAAGAAGAAAGATGCATATGAGGGGTTTAAGTGCAATCATTCACTCAATTTACACTTACACAATATTGAAGAAAATAGTTTTAAAAAGCCAGTTGTCTTAATTCAACAGATGCAGTATCCAATAAACAAAGTGATGTAGTCAGTTTACTTCATTTAAAAGTGTACCGCATTTTCACAACAAATATATTACATCAAAACAGTTCTATTTTTCAGTCTACTGATATCCGTTTACTGATATCACTAATATTACATGTTCATGTGTAAACAAATAAAATTATTTCACATTGTAATCAAGTAAATCACTGAATCAGTCTATAGGCACATCTCCAGAATCTTTGTTCCTCACCTTTAGCATGCACAAACAGGACCCAACAGAAGTGGAAGACTTCCGCCACAGTGCAGGGATGCCGCCTGAGGACATGGGAAACAGCAGCATGAGGTCATGCAGGTTTTTATGGATTGGAAGGACAGAGAAGAGAGAAGAGCCAAAGTCACCTTTTCCATTTATAACACATTGTCCCGAGTGTTTTAGGATATTTATGAGATACACTCCCATATCACGGTTTATATCGAGTTTTTTTTTGGGAATAAGGAAAGTGCAACTGTGATTGCATAATAGAATATGTAATGCTTTTTGTACTTTTATTATTAAGAGCAATTATTAACTACTACACATGACAGTTATTTCCAGGTATGTAACTTTTTTATGTCAATAAAAGTTACACATTAGCTAACTCCCACAAGCTGATACAGTAGTGGAGTACAGTACAGATAATGCAGCTTAACTTCACACTATAAACCCACCTCTGTTTCCTGCTTCTGTGTGCTCTGGGCGGTTCTTCAGAAGGGGTTTTGAATATGTCTTTGAAAATGGGGACATATTTCTTAAAAATGACAGCTGTCACAGTGAAGTTCCTCTCCAGCTTTTCTGTGCTCTGCCGGAATTCCTTTGGCAAGTTGGCCATATCCTGCCATTTCTTCATTTTGCTGAAAAACTCTATTAAGCTATCAAGGGACAGCAAGTCAGTTATTTTATATATATATATATATATATATATATATATACATTTATGTGAAAGAGCACTGTAGAAAAATACAAGCTTTGCTCTTCACTCATGCCTTTTACTCATCAGCTTAAAGCATTTATGTACTGAGTTGCATTCACACCCTGTCATTATTATTTTATACACTAGAAAAACTAGTAATAAATGTTTGGATGCATTTTTGTCTCCCACCATCTGAAACATTTTAAATGTTGCATTTTAAATGTTGCATTTGATTTTAAATGTTACATCTTAACTGCAGCAGCACAACTGTGTGTGCTTTGCTATGTACATGTAAAATGACAGTGTGCATGTTGATTTTTCCACATCTTTGGCAAATAAAGACATGGGCTGCAGTGGTAAATACGGACAGTTTGCTGACCTCTGTTCTGATGTGCGAAGAATCCGTGTCAGCGACACATAGTTTCCTTCAGCTGTGCCTTTACCTACAGTGGGCACAGCCGTCCTGCAGGCCACATACAGAGCACACGCCAACCAGTGTAATTCACTACCCTGAGAGAGAGAGAGAGAGAGAGAGAGAGAGAGAGAGAGAGAGAGAGAGACCATGGGGGATGGGGCTTTACCAGGTAAGCCTCACACCATAACAGGATACATGAATGAAGAGACTAAAATAGAATAAAAGGCATAGAAAAAAAAATAAAATAGTCACTGCTTAGTATATAACAAGGCATCTAGCACCAGATTTCTGTGTAATGTCTCATACGTTTAATGCATGGGAAAGGACTATGAGGAATAATTTGCTTACATCAATTCATCTTCCCTTAAAGTGAGGTCTGCTCTGCTCAATGTGCTAGGAGAGATAAGGCCTGCTGGAACACTAGGCAGAGCTCTTATCCCGGCCCCTTAACACCATAACCTGAATATGGAGAGTGGTACGAGCAGACCCTTGCTCATTTTCTTGGTTCTAAAAGGCTCTAATATATAAACGATCTGCTCCAACTGCACTGGAGCTGAGGCAGCATACATGGCTCGTCCTCTTACCTCCAAAGTGTAATTCTTGCTGATGTTCTCATAGCTGCTCCATGCTCCGTTACTTGCCTCCTCGTCCATATTCAGGACTCGGCAGAGATCTTCAAACGCCAGCCTTGTTTTCTGCAAAGCGTCTTCCTCCTCGTTCATTTTTTACGCAGCTGCACGTTCAAACTAAACACCTTGCGCGGTTATTCTTCAGGATAAGATGCAGAATGCAACAGGCTGTTAGGAAATACAGCATTTAAACCACTCGAAATTCAGCCCGGGTCAAGTTGTCTTAATGCTGTACAGCAGGCTGCACAGTTCTGCACAGTGCAGCCATTTAAATGTCCTTTGACTGACAGCTTCTGACTTGCGTAATTGTCTTACGCCGAGTGCGTACTGCCAAGTCTCGGCGGATGGGGGATACGCGCTTATTTTACGTAATCATGTATCTGAATACAAACTACGTATGAAGCCTGGCAACACACAGCAGTGGCGTGACCGCCCACTTTTTCACGGTCCAAATGTCAGTTCTGCCGTGACACCTCGCTCGGTTCCACTTTCAGTTAAATATACAGTTACCAAACAATAGTTTATCTATATTAGACTACTATTGCATGCAGCAGTTCTGCTTTCTGGCCGTAAAATGTTTAAAGATTTGCTCTTCTTCCAATACCTACCCATGGGTTTTGAATGAGACTGAAATCGCATCAACATGTGGGTCATTTGTTCCTCGCAACTGCAATTTTGGCTCTAATACATCACATTTTTCTATCGAGGAACGAGTTTAGCTCTTTCGAAATAAAAAAAATTCCACTTTAAACACGCGGTCCCAGTGCAGTAGGCAACAGCTATGGAACTACATTACCCATAGTGCTCTAAGAGGAAATCCTTCAGGATTGTTTGTTAGCAACAGTCGCTCTGCAGCCCTGAGAATGAGTCTGTAACCCTCTAAACCGAATTAACACGGGTTTATTAGGTACATTTTATAGCTTTGTGTAGCATATGTATGTTTATCTCATCAGCCGTACAACAAACGCTTCCATGTTGTAAAAAAACCTCCTATATCCTCCTTCTGTCAGGAGGGAGGTATGTCGTGTTATGGTACAGGGATAACGGTACCCAAGTTAGCTAGCTAGCTTTTCCAAAGTATTTGGGTTGCTGCCTTCTTTATTCTGCTTACTTCAATGTTTATATTCAACTTTGCTGTCCAACTCCTTGATTTGTCTTTCTGATTGGGCTTTGTTCCTCATATTCACCGCTAAGGAAACAGCTTACACAGTTGGTAAAGTCTTATAAAATAAATTTATCCATGAGTAGCTGTATGCTAACTATGGAAAATGGTTGGATGTTAAAGGTCTCTTAAAGGTTTTATACTTTTCAGACTGGACCATGTCTGCCGTGACGTTAGCTGACGAGACTGCTGGGGATATCCCTGTGAGGGACATCTCTTTAAACCTCACTGTAGACACACCTGTTTTGGAAAAAGGTAAAAATGGCATAGGTTTGTTTTAATGTACCTTAATATAAAACAAAGCATATATGATCGTATATAGAGAAAACAGATTAACCCAGGACATGCCTGTAATGTGAGAATATAAGGGTATTGAATTCTGTCCTCAGAGTCTTTACTTTCCAAAAATGCCCGAGCCAGACAAGCTGTGGCCAAGGTCAGCAGAGAGGAGCTGGAGGACCGATACCTGCGTTTGCAAGAGGAAAACCTCATACTCAAACAGCACACACACAAACAAGAGGACAAGATCAAGAGGTATTCATTTATTTGTTCAGTCTATTACTCAGTTCCTGATTTGCCTATCTTAGCTGATCTTAGCTGTCCCGAAACTTGAATGTGTCCTCGGATCAGTCTCTTCAGATAAAAGTGTCTGCCAAATGATTGTAATGTAAAGTAATCTTGACCAATCATGCTAAATCATTTGATTGTGTTTTGAAAATGTTTTGTGTTTTCGTGTTTGCATCCAGGATGGCCACCAAGTTGATCCGTTTGGTGAAGGACCGTAAGCGAGTGGAGCAGGTGTCTTCAGGAGGCCATGTAGTAGGAGGTCGAGATGTTGAAATGGAGGAGATGATTGAGGAGCTACAGGAGAAAGTCCAGGAGCTGGAGAAACAAAACGAGGGGCTCAAGCAGCGTCTGCTTATGGCAAAGCAACAACTTCAGACCCAGAGCCGCAGACCAACAGCCTATAGCCACATCCAACCTCGAATCAATTCTGGCCTCCGCAAACTTCGAGAAGACGCACCTGGGCCACCTCAACGGGCGTTAACGCCAAGAGGAGGTATAAAATGCTGCCTCTCACTGTGGTATGTTTCACCAGATTCTTATGAAGAAGATACTGACATGTGAATGATGTTTCATCAGTAGCAACCAGACATGTGGAGGAGGAAATGAGCAGCAGGCCACCACAGGGGCTCTTGCCACGCTACGGCCACAGTTTGTTGGATGAAGCCCGCTCAGAGATCCGCAATTTGTATGTACTCTGAACAGTTCTTCACCCACCAGTCATCATAAGCTTCCTTTCAAAACCAAAAAATAACTTTATATTTATTTTCTGCAAAGGGAGAATGTTATAGAGAACCAGAGGGCTCAGATGGAAGAGATGGAGAGATCAGCAGAGATGTTGAGAGACCATTTGAGGAGTAAGGAGAGGGAATATGAAGAATCTCTCCTCCAGCTTAGAGAGCAGCAGGCCAGTGGCCAAAGGTATCCACTTTTAAATTTTTGTGAGTTAATGTAGTATGCAACATATAAAAGGTTTCTGTAGTAGAGGATATGAAGATAACAATGTGTGGAATGAGCACTTACCAAACAGTGCATTGAAAATATGTGCAGGTCAACTATTAAGGACAATGTGGAGATGATAAAGCTGCAGAAACAACTGTCTGAGAAAGGAACTGCATTCACTGTGCTTGAGGGAAGATTCCTTCAAATACAAGAGGTAATTGTGAAGCCTGCAACATGGATTATATGCTGGGTCCTTAAGTGCAAATCGAAGGGAGTAAGAAGACATTGCACCCAAAGAGTGTGGCTAGATGGAAATATTCATGAGTAATCGTAATGTCACTAGAGGGATATTAATGTAGACAGCATCTAAATTTCTGCTTTAAATTGAAAAGGTAAAACTTTCTGCAACTCATTCCTTCAAGTAAACAGTCATCACTACATGGATCAGCATGCTTGTTTCTGAGAATGGATTTTGTGTTTGGTCCTGATAATAACCACTTAACTACTGCGTGGCTCCATTCAGAAGCTCTGTATATTCATATGTGTCCAGAGCCAGAAGACCCTGAAAGCCAGCCATGAGGCAGCAATGGTTAAAGTGGATGAGCTCACAAGCCAACTGAAACAAGAGAGGCTGAGGAGTCTGGGACTGGAGAGCCAGCTGCACACCAAAACACTGGAAGAGAGGAGGACTAATGAGGTAATCTGGGACTTAGATTGTTCCCACCTTATTATTTTACTTTCAGGCTGAAGTTAATGAGAATTATGTTTTGCTACCTGTCAATTTTTCTTTTTTCAGTTGCTTGAGCGTATTCAGGATTTGGAGAAGGAGAGAGACTTACTTAAAGAGAACTGTGATAAGTTAGTGAACAGGTGAGTAAATAGCTCACCTGTTTTATAACAAAGCATAAGAACTAGACAAATACGGGAAGGCTCTATAAAACCTGTGCTTTTTGTTACCTTAGTGCCTTTGATGTTAGCCAAGAACAAAAGTGGAAGACAAGAGAGCAGCAGCTCAAACTGCAGATTGCCCAGTTGGAGATGGCACTGAAGTCTGATCTCACTGATAAAAACCAAATCCTGGATAAGATCAAGGCAGAAAGAGGTATGCTAAGATCCTTTTTCTGTTCCTTCTCTGGAGAACGTTTATCTAAAGTCATAGTAAATGGAAGAAAAACACCCACATTTCCACTGTATAGCTCTTTTATACAGGCAACTTTTCTGTTTAGATTTGAATGAAAAATTGATGCAGGAGAATAAAGAACTTCAGCTTCGCTATCTGGAACAAAAGCAACAGTTAGATGAAATAAAAGATCGCATGAAGTTCTTCACCAAAGTAAGTTTGTTAGGTCAAGTATTTTTTATGTATTTGAACATGCTCTTTTCTTATTGTAGTTTGTATTTTTCTTTTATAGGAGAGTGAAATGGATGCTGCTCTACTCAGTGAAGCACTGATGCTCATAAAGGTAAATGTGGATGAGCTCACTGGACATATATTTCTGAATACATATTAATATACACTACCAGTCAAAAGTTTTAGAACACCCCAATTTTTCAGAGTTTTTGTATTGAAATTCGAGTCGTTCAATGTCTTATTGTTCATTCTGCAGAAAGTTCTTCCCAACTATGTTGCAGAAGTTCCCATAAGTGTGCAGCACTTATAGGTTGCTTTGCTTACACTCTTCTGTCCAGTTCATCCTAAAGCAGCTAGATGGGGTTTAAGACTGGAGACTTCTGGCCACTCCATGTTTTCCAGCTTACCATCTTGTTCTTTTTTCTAAGGTAGTTCTGGCAGAGCTTGGGCATATGTTTTGGGTCACTATTTGGCTGTAGGACGAACCCAACCATCTAGGCACATACCAGAGGGTACTACATGGCGTTACAGAATTGTTTCCCACTTCTGGGTAACCTTACCATTTTTAAACCTCTCACAGGTCAGCTCTGTCCTTTGTACCATTTCATGCTATTCACTGGACTTGAACTGTTTGAATTTCAATAAAAAAAAGCTGAAACACTGTGGTGTTCTAGAACATTTGACAGGTAGTGTATGTGGGAACGATGAAAGCAGGCGTTGAGTAAAGAAGTAAGAAGTGACAAGACTATGAAATCTGTATATAGATTACATTATAAGGTCTATCCAGCACTATAATGTGAGTAATACAAGACCATTAAGCAATTTAATAATGAACTAAACACTTGGGAGGTGGAACTACCATTAGCGAGCTAACACAGACCACAGGCTAATAGTTAACGCTATAAACAACAATAATGCTTTTGATGAAATTCCATGCTATGTCTGTAAAGTGAACAATAAGTAAATATGTAATACTCATGGTGTGCTTACAAGTTGAGAACATGGCAAAAGTTACCTCAAAACAGTTCACACAGCTTTGCGGAATGTTTTGAATACCCAGTCACTTTATGCTGCAGATACTGAGATGCATTGTTTAAATGAGTTCAATGGGTTTCATGTCAACATTCAGGTGCGGAAAACCCAGGCAAATAGTGAACTGGGCTTCTTAGAGAAGGTGGATGAGGAGGTCCACATGAATGCGGAATCCTCATTGAAGGAACTACAGGCCACTTATGCTGAAACTGTCCAAGAGCTGGAGAAGACTAGAAACATGCTCATCATCCAGCACAAGATCAATAAAGACTACCAGGTACAGTACTACCAGCAAAGTGTAGAGCATGTATCAGTTGCCCTCATGGCTTGTTCATTTAAGTCTTTTAAGAGAACTCAATTGTGTCAAAAAATCTTATTTAGATGGAAGTTGAAGCAGTCACTCGTAAGATGGAAGATCTGAAGCTGGAGAATGAACTTAAACAGGAGAAACTGGCCCAGCTACTTGACATGAGAGCTGCCAAAATAAAGAAACTTGAAGGTTTTGCTACATTAAAAATGATTTAAATATTTTAAATCTTTTGTCAAAGCTCACACCCATCTTCTAAAATGTGTATTCCTTTCTTAAAGCCCAATTGAAAGACATTGCATATGGAACCAAGACCCATGTTTTCAGACCTGATGTCACCGATGATGATGTGACTGATGAGTTTGATGAAACTGTGCATCTGGCGCGAGGGGAGAATCTTCTGGAGATCCACTTGGGCATGGCTCGTTTCAGCACTGAAGCTTTAGAGAGTCTCGGTGACAAAGACCCATCCACGTTCTGCACTTATGCATTTTATGACTTTGAACTGCAGTCCACAGCTGTGGTGCGGGGGTCCCAGCCAGTCTATGACTTCACCTCCCAGTATCTGGTGAAAGTGGATGATCTCTTCCTCCACTACCTCTATAGCAGTTCTGTCACTGTGGAAGCACAACTGGCAGAGGGTCTGGCTTACCGCACTATAGCTGCAGGTCAGCTGCGACTGAGTCAGGTCTTGGAAAGGGATGGGAAGGTGTTCGGCACCCTGCAGTTGGTAGGTGAGTGCAGAGACACCCCACAGGCCTTTTGGGAGATGATGGATGGGGGGATATGGGTCACCAGGTTAAATGACTAGGTGATGAATCAGTGTTTTTAATTTTCTGTAAAGTCCTTGTCATGTCCTTCTTACTGTACATAAAGTAAATTTTGCTCACAAGCATGTTTAAGAAAACATTTACACACAGGCTTTTCATTTATTCATTAATTTATAGGGGTGCACCATTGAAAGCATCAAAGATCAGAACTGAAAGTTTTTTGCTCAAAACAACCAATTGGCAATTAGTCAATGTAATATTTTGATTTTAGCTGATATGTATTGCCATGGAAATAATATGAGGCATGTTGTTGCGCTCATGTTTAAATGCTACTTCTACCAAAATGTAGTAGCATAATTATGCATGACTCATTCTGCTAAATAGGCAGTTTCCCCTTACTGTCAATGAAGCACGTTTTGATAAATGTTATTTAATTATGCAACTGAATTAATTCACAGATTTAAAATGCGAGCTTGACCCATTAAAGAGCAAATAATGTTTTCACGTTGCAACTTTGACTAACTGAGAATACTGGAAATGTGCTTGTGTGTTCATTTCACCCACACAGTGTGAGTTTCAGGTTCAAAAAAGGCTAATAAAAACTGGCAAAGAAAATTGTTTTAAAAGATATTGGAATAACCATAAACTCTTAGTCCCTACATCACTATTAATGTATTCAGCAGTCCTCTTGTTTCATTTTAATGTGTCATTTGTCCTGTCTCTTGTGGTAGGACTCAGTGGTGAAATCCAGACGTTTGGTGTTCTGGATTACTGGCTCAGGCTGAGGGTTCCTATAGAGCAGGCCATTCGTCTGTATCAGGAGAGATTCAAAGCACTGGGCTATCTCAGCTCCAGCCTTAGAGGGCAAAACCAGGTACTTAATACATGGATGTCTGTCATCTGTCACCTTTCTTTTTTACTTGGTTGAATATGTATATTGCTGTTTGCATGCTACTGATTTGGTTATGTGCAGGTGTATGTATGATTGAACTATATGTTTGAATTAGCATGTTAAACAAATCAGTATAGCATTAATTTAGTTGAATAATGTAAAATTCTTTGCTATGTTACATATGTGATATCTTGAGGTGCTTCACATCTAGAAATGGAGAGATCTATTCATAATATAGCATATATAATGTGTGTATGTGTGTGCGCATGTGATTCCCAGGCTTCGACTACCTCTGTCACCAGCACAGATGGACACTTGAATGAGCTTCATGTCATAGTACGATGTTGCAGTAACCTCACATCCAGAGGCCCTCATCCCCAGCCCAGTCCATATGTCATCTACAAACTCTATGACTTCCCTGACCATGACACGGCTGTCATTCCTTCCACCAATGAGCCACAGTTTGAGGATCACATGACCTTTCCGGTCACGATGAATGCAGACCTTGATGTGTATCTAAAGACAGAGTCTTTGACCCTGTATGTTTTTGATGACCTGGACTTAGAGAATCAGCTATACCTGGGGAAAGCAAGAGTGCCTCTGATATCTCTGGCCCATGATAAAGCCATAACTGGTGAGGATAATACTATATTATTGGGATTGTTTAGATTAAACTGAGATAACTTCTGTATGATTTTGTTATTTTTACTGCACAGTAATTTTGGGGAGTTAGTGCTACACTTTACTACATCTGCAATTTATGTTTTTTTGGAAAACATCAATTTGCCCAGTGACAGGCAATGAAAATGATTTTTATTAGTGTTAAATAAATAAATAAATCTTACTCTGTATAGTTGATGTTTATATGACAGACAGTTTATAACTGACCTCTCTGATGTGTGTGATGATTTATTAGGTACGTTTGAGCTCATGGACACAAATGGTGTTCCCAGTGGCTACATAGATGTGACTCTCAAATGGAAGTTCACATACTTGCCTCCTTCTGGCTCAGCCATGACTGCAGAGCAGGCCAAGTTCACTGTCAAAGAGACTCCAGTCAAACTAGCAGCTGATAGAGCTGGAAGTGTGAATAAGGAGGATGAGAGTGAGATTCTTCCTTTGCCACAGTCCACTTCTTCTGAGGTGAGTTCTACACCTAGAATGGGATGAAATATTACATGAGTTAAATGACAGTCTCAGGCATTTGGATTGATGGAATAAATAGGATTGGATGTTCACAACAGTTTTTGATGCAATCTTGCACCTGCATCATTATTAATAAGCAAAAAAAAAAAAAAAAAACATCTTTTATAGCATTATACCTTTAATGCATTTACTGGAGCCTCAACTTTTCCCTCATATAGTACTGCTAAAAGGTAAATAAGGGCCAAATGAAAATATAAAATTAATGGCCTGGCAGCTCATGAAAGCCATTTTTTCACAGTAGAAAAATAAAATTTATAATGATAATAGAATTGTATTTTATAAGCACTTTTAAGACATCAGAGGATGGTGTGCGATAATACTACAAGACATAAAACACTAAATAATTTAAAATAATATTTTAAAGTTACATAAAAAGAAAAGGAAAAACCTTTGTGGCATTCACCTTTGATTCTGCAGTACCACCATATGCACATGTGCTCACTATCGCCCCCCAGTGTTTGCACTAACGCATTTTAGATCAAATAGCCCCTGCAAGTACGCAAAAGATAAATACACTAAAAGTCAAAAGTTTCCACTTATTTCACCACTTATTTCATAAACTGCAGATTTTTATTCTTGTTAAGCATTGGATGCTTGTTGAGTGAATAACTATAAATGAAAATATGTCAAATAAAACAAATTTCATTTATAACAAGAAAAGAAAATGTCTGACGTCCTATTAACTGGTTGTGTGGTTGATGGAGTCAAATTCAAGGCTGTCCTTTAACTTCAGAATGCACCTGTTAACTGTGTCATCCCATTGGCTGTCAATTAATAGCTCTATATTTTACACTTTTCTGGTGGTCCACATTATAATTATAGATAGAGTTATATTAGGTGGCTTTTTATAGAGCAGTAGTGATGAATAAAAAATATGATATTTTCTGATTAATAAAGGTATTCAGTGGTGAACATACTGTAAATGCATTTGTTAGCATATTGAATTGATTTTTAAGAAATATGATTTAATGTGCAAATGTAGAAAGTCTGAGTGTGTGCAAAATCTTCTGACTGGTAGATGTATAAATAATAAAATAGCACATAATTTAATGAATGAATGAGGACATTAAATCACCTCAAATCAAGGGCCAGCTGTAAAAGAATGAGTTTTGATATAAGATTTAAAAGTAGACAGAATGTTCAGTTTATGGTAGGGGAGCTGTAACACTAGCACTGACAGTACAGTATACATATGTTTATATGTTGTGTTTTATGGGAACTTTTTGTCATCCGGATTTCTAGAGCCCAATGCCAAAGCCCAGACTGCGTACTCTCTCAAAAACAGCTACTAAAAAAGTTTCATTCTTGGATGTTGCAGACCTTGAAAAGCAGGTAAGAGAAATACAACAAAAACATTTTTGACTAAGTCTGTCTCAGGTATGACTTTTTAAACTCCTGCCTAATGTTTCTATGTGTGTGTGTGTGTGTGTATGTATGTGTGCACCTATGCACATGTGTATCTACAACTGAAAAATGACAAGATGGATGAAACTGCTTCCCCTGGCACTGATCAGGAAAACAAAATTTTTTGTACATATACAAATAAAGGTTTGGATACTTTTTAAATCTAATACCTCTAACACATATAGACACAGAAAAATGTCAAATTGTTAACAGGCTGCCAAAGTCGTTGAGGTGGGGCAGGCCACTACAGCTACAAAGGAGGAAGATGATGATGATGAGTCACGCTTCTCAGAGGGCCAGGTGATTGTAGCGAGCTCTCAATCTTTATCTGATGAGTCAGAAATCTCCGAGGAGCTGCAAGAGCCAGAGGAAGGTGGGTGATTCTTAATTTATAACTTTTATAACTTTAGGCTTTTCAGTCAGTATTTTAGTTTTGCCTGACAGTGCATGAAATCTGCAGTTTCAAATAGTGATAAGGATCACATCAGGAGTTTGAAACCAACTTTGACACACTGTACCATGTTGATAAAAGATTGAAGAAACTTTAAAAGTGGTGACTTAAATGGATGAAGATGGTGCTTTGTGTTGATTATGTTCTTGGAACCATTTATACAGACCTAATCAAGAATAATTAGGCTAATTTCAACAAATACATATATATATATATTTAAACAAATACATATATTTGTTAATTCTAGTATGCTGTTATGTTGCTTTTCAGTTTTCCAGTATGTTTAGATGATGAATGTTATATCCTTTCCTCGTGGTGGCATGGGTTTCCTTCAGGGTCTCTGGTTTCTCCCACAGTCTAAACACATGTGTCGGGTGAATTGGGGATTCTAGTGTGTGAGAGAATGGTGTGTGTATGTGCGCCCTGTGGTGGGCTGGTGCCCCACCCAGGCTTGGGATAGGCTCTGGGTACCCGCGAACCTATTAAGCGGTTACAGAGAATGAATGAATGTTATATCCAGGATATCCAACAGCAATGTAAAGATGTGCTGATAAAAGCTATTTATATGCTTTTTATGTTTGTCCATAAAATAAGTGCCCCTGATGTTAGGTCATTTATTTTTATTTTTAGTTAAGTGTTAGACATTGAACAAGCTTTTAAATGACAGCCAATGGGCTGAAACAGTTATTAAGTGCATTAAAAGTTAAGACAGTCTATAATTTGACTCCATCACGACACAACCAGTTATAATAGGATGTTTGAAATATCCTATTACCTTTTCTTTCTGTGTTATAAAGGAAACTTGTTTTACTTGACATATTTTCATTTATAGATGTTCACTCAGCAGCTGTCATATTATTTTACTTCAGTTGCTTATCTGACTAATTGCCTATTTTATTGCAAATATTCCTGCATTGCTTGGTGGTTTTGAGTATTTATTGTATTGCCTGCAGTTGATTTTTGCAATAAAGGCCCTACTCTGAGCACTGTATATTCGATCCCACAAGCATTTCTCAGAAAACATTGCTTATGTCCTGGCTTCGTGTTCACTTTCATGTGGAAAAGTACCTACTCTATTGTTTGCCACCTCCTTATACAGTAGCAGTGTGAGGACAAAAATCATAAATATTGCAAGTGCTGCTGCCAATATCCTGAAATGTTGTCTCATGACAACCAACAACATAAATGTTAATGACTACTGACCTTGGCCAAGAGTCTCTCCTTTAAAGTCCTCTTGTCCGACATCTCAGTTTTATCCTCTTCTGGCCAATGGGGGCTGAGGTGAGAGAGACTGAGAGAGATACTGTCTTCTTTAGTGGCTGGGGATGGTTGACCGCTTGGTCTTTTTCCTCAGTTACATTAATGCAGGTACAAACTGCAAAATAATTCTGCTTTCACTCGTACCCCGTTTCTTGTGTTTTTCTCTTCTTACTTACCTACTGACATAACTGTTGCTGTGCTTTGTTTACAGTCTCTCTCTGTCTCTCCCTCTCTCTCTGTCTCTCCCTCTCTCTCTCTCTCTCTCTCCTTCTTTCTTTTTTAATTCCTTCTCTCGCTTTCGCTCCCTCTCTCTCCAGACATACAGCAAGCGGAAGGCACAGATCTGAGTGAATCGATCCTTTCAGACAGCGATGACTGCATTGTGCCTGCTCAGAGCACACAGCCCAGGAAACAGGCAAGTACATGGTGTGTGTGTGTGTGTGTGTGTGT
>JBBPCX010000135.1:8786766-8819782 GCA_037974365.1 Hydrocynus forskahlii | reverse complement strand
ATATATACATACACACACACACATACATACCCACACACATACACACACACACTATACAGGCCATGTGTGGACACTAATCAGCCTGTTTGCCTGTTCTGAATTCACTGCATTTGTGATTTGTGTTTTTCACATTCAGTTTTCTATGATATGGCCCTTCAAGTGATGCATTAACCAGTGAGCAGGGCCCAGTGTTCCGTAATTCAGACTAAATCCCTCTCCACAGGACTGCAGAATGAATGTTCTCAGCTTCACTCTACTGTAGATACAGGCCAGATAGAGAGGCAGACAGATCCATCTTCATATTAATTATGTCCTCATGACACAGCTCTACAGAGAGAGATGAACTCTGCTCTGCACCTATTTAAATTACCTGCCCATTGTCTCTCTAGCCCCGTAGCTACTGGCAATCATTTTCAAACTCTGCTTGAGTTGGTTAACCTAAGATTTACTCTTTTAGTGGTTGATGGGAGAGAGTTCTTGGAATGTGATGAGAATGGGAATTCATTTGGTCAGTAGAATTTGCATTAGTAAATATTTACAAGTGGAACTAACAGTGCAAAGCTGGTGGTTTGTTATGTGGTCTGTCACTCTGTGGATCATCCAGTTAAGATGTGTTTTACTGCATCTGTGCTGTGATGTGCCTGTTATCTCTGGCGGTTGTTGTATAGGAAATGCTAGGTTAAAAAAATAGAATTTAATGAAGGGGAACTCTTGCATTTGCTGTGTTAATGAAGGCTTCATTTTAAACTACAGCTAGAATGATATTAAAGAATGTCTTTTACAGGACTAAAAGGGGCGACAGTATGGCAAACATATAACATTGCCACACATGATCTTCATGATAAACAGAATGCATGACAATGTTTTGTTTTTCTGAAGTCTGCCAACAAGTTGGACCAAACGCAATACCTCAGTAAAATAGCAGTGAAAAGAAATCCAAATGTGATTTAAGAGCAGTGATTTGTAGTTTTATTTAATGTAATAATGACACAGTGGAAACAAATACAATTGCTAAAAAGTTAACAAGATAATAGCATAATGCTTGTTCACACACTCTGTATAATTGGTCTTAATATGTTGTTTTTAATGAGTTGTTGGAGTACTTGTGATGAGTTTGGAAAAGCTCATCAGGACAAAATTTTGTCGCAGTTAACCTAAGCATTAAGTCTGTTCAATACATATGGTGTCATGTTTTCCTCTAGTGGTCTGAGAAATGTGAAAGAAGGATAATTGACTGTTAAATCGTACTGATGTTTATTACTATTATAGAGAACAAAGACAGATAGGTAGAAACTTTATTGATCTCTTAGGGAGGTTCCCTTTGGGAAATTCAGGTTCCAGTTAGTTTTTACAGCACAGCAGGACATCTTAAGAAAACACACATCAACAACAAAAAAAATATTCTCAAGGGATGGAAAGAAAAACAAAGGGATAAAATGATAGTGATATAATAATAAGGTGACATGGTGTGATAAGGTGATGTTAGTCCAGGCAGTGGACATCATTTCTTGGTTTTTCTCAAGCAAGTAATACAAAATGTTGTTTTTTCTTGGACGTGTGTTTATTGCTGTGTGAATTTGTCTGTGAATGAATGACGAATGGTTAAGTTTTATATGGTGTCTGTGATACTTACATGGGTGAATAAGTATTCCTTTTCACACCTTGGGAGAATAAGATGAATAAATTTAGGAGCCTGTTGCCCTTTGGATTAGACATTAGATGTCATTGGTGAGACAGGACGTTCTACATTGTTAGTGATTAATTGAAAGTAGCGGACATACACCTTCAATAGTGTTTAATGGTCCAACGACCTTGCGGAAAGTAAAAGCGGCGGATGGAAAATTACCAGGCCTGCAGAACTACTTTTCCCATGGAGCTACACACCTTAAATGTTAACTTTGTTTCTTAAGTGCGTTTTGCTCATAATAGGTCTGTCCAAGGTGTATTTTATTTTTGATAGCTTGTTTAGTGCACAGTTTCTTTGGGTTAAACATATTGAGTTATTGCAAATGAGTGTGTGTATAAATACAGTGGCAAGAAAAAGTGTGAACCTTTCGGAATGTCATGATTTTCTGCATCAGTTTGTCATATTTGATTTGATCTAAGTCAAGAGTATTAACAAATATAATGTTCCTAAAATAATTATGCAATGAAATCCTGATCTTTCATGTCTTTATTGAGGACAATCATAACAAACTCATAGTGCTAGTGTGAACTAGTGTGTGAACCCTCGAAAAAAAGCTAACTGACCACAAAAATGCTATTTGGAGTCAGGTGTTAGCATACATGAGTTTGGAAGTGTGAACTAGAGCTACTGAAACTTTTTTTTTTTTGTGCCACACAAGAAGAATACACTTACGTGAGCCACGCCTCGCCAAAAAGAGCTTTCGGAGGATCTGCAATCAAGAATTGTTGATTTACATAAAGTTTGAAAGGATTATAAAGTGATTTCACAGACTTTAAAAATTCATCAGTCTACAGAATGATCTACAAATGGAGACACTGGGACTGTGACTACTCTATCAAGAAGTGGGCCCCCAGTCAAAATGACCCCAAGAGCATAACGAAGACTCATCAATGAGGAAAAGAAACAACCCAGAGTGAGAGCCAAAGATCTGAAGGCATTGTTGGAACTGGCTAACATCCGTGTTCATGAGTCTACAGTACGTAAAACATTGAACAAGCAGGGTGCCTGTGGCAGGACACCATGAAGGAAGCCACTGTCTACCAATAAGAACATTGCTGTGCGCCTGAAGTTCGCAAAAAAGCACACTGACACTATTTGGAAAGAAAATGCAGTAATATTTCTGGTGTAAAAAGGGCACTGCATATCATAATGAAAACATCATCCCAGCCGTAAAGTGTGATGGAGGAAATATCATGATTTGGGCCTGCTTTGCTGCATCAGGGCCTGGCCAGCTTACAATCATTGAGAGGAAGATTAATTACCAAGTGTATCTGAAAATTATCCAGGATAATGTGAGAATGCCTGTATGTCAGTTGAAGATGATGCAACAGGACAATGACCCAAAACACCTGAGCAAGTCCACAACAGAAAGGCTTCAGAAAAACAAAATCCACCTTTTGACGTGGCCAAGTCGGAGCCCAGACCTCAAACCAACAGAGATCCTGTGGAATGATTTGAAGAGAGCCGTACACATGAGATTTCCAAAGCTAAAGGAAGAATGGGCTAAAATTCCTCTTGAATGACGTGTGGGTCTGATCCACAGCTAAGGATATTTGTCAATACCCTGGACTGAGATCAGATCACATTTTATGACCAATTAGTGCAGAAAACCATGACATTCCAAAAGGTTCACATAATTTTTCTTCTTGCCTCTGTATACGTAAATGCATAATAAAATGTGTGTATATGTATATATGCAAGTGTACACACACACACAGAACTAGGCTGCCATGTATTGACCAGCACTATTTCTGCACTGTTGTTAAGAGTTCAGTTCCTCGGTGTGTGCTTGTGCGTTTGCTCGCTCTGTCAGGGATGAGTCCTTTTCCTTTTACCTCTCCGATGCCCCACATTTCTCTCTGCATGTCTGCACATTCCTGGAGCACGGTAGCACTTCCTTCACATTTCTGGCAGAGCGCAGTCAGGTTTGATGGTGGCACTGGGATTGCCAAAGGTGCTGTAGCTTTAGCCCCGCTGCTTGTCGCTGTGTTTGTCTGCTCTGTCAGTTTTATGTGATCAGGTTGTTTCTGGGGCGGGTGTCAGGCAGGTAGTGTATATGAGGAGTTTACTAAGTAAATACTGTGATCTGTCTTCAAACTGCCAAAGACACTCTAAATCTACTGCCGTCTGCTGCTCTGTGTGATAGAGGGCCTCTGGCTCGGAGCTTAAATGGAGAAATTTTTCTCTCTGTGTCTCTTGAGCATGTCATCTTTCTCTCCTTATGTGCACACACACACACACACACACACGCACAGCGTACAGCAATTGCATTTATCCAGACAGTTAATTCTGACACAAAGAACGCTGAGCATGCTAATTTAACATTTCTTTACGTATAACCTGATTTCTTGTTGACAAAAGGCAAGACAAGAAGAAATTAGATTTTATATGCTGCCTTGCTTGAATAAACAAACAAGAGAGAGAACAAAAGATTTGCTCCACTTCGGGTCTATTCTCTGTGTGCAAATAAGATATTCAGCACAATGAAAGCTGTTTTACTACTCATGTTATCACTCAATCGGAGGCACAGAAGATAATCAGTGTAAAAGGGGATTATAAAGCATATCTGCCATAAATGCTTCTTAAGACGCCCCCTGAAATATGTTAGTAACAGGATGGTGCATTCATTAATGTTCAAATTCAATCTCATTAATTATTCAGCCATAAAAACGTACATAGTGAGTCGTTTTCCAGTGCGTATCTTTGGCTTTTTACATGGATGGATTTTTTTTTTTCCTTCATGATTGCGCTGATCCCATCTGGTGAACTGTAGTCTGTTCTGGAATTTCAGAGTGATTTGATGGATTTGACGTGCATGCCACAAGTTTTCTTCCTTACTCTGGTATGCACACGGTGGGTGTGTGTGAAGCAGCACAGCGGAAGTGTGCAAGCTTGCCCAGCTGTGTGTGTATTGGTGTGGAGGGCTTTTAAGCCACATTTAGGTGATAGGAGTAGTGTTGTAAATCTCTCTTCCATCCAGTCTGCAAATGTTTATGTTTCAACACTTTGCCGGTGCTTTTATGTATGACTGTGCCAATATAAATATTGTATTTATTCTTTCTTATTCTTGTTCGTCATACTCCTTTCTCATTCCTGTTTTACTTGTAGAAGACAGATTGATTCAGAAGGAGACTGATTCAGGTGAAATCTGCTCCAGATTAAATCTTATTTTACCCTTTTTCCCTTTCCCCCCTTTTGTTTTATACATGTGGCCCTGCACCTCTTTCACTCTTACTTTCACTGCTATGTAGCTTTTATAGTGCTGCCATTCTTAACATCACTTTTTATTTTGTTCGGCATGCCCATATTTTCAGCATCTCCTTATTGAATTTCACTGAAATTCCTTGGCTTTAAAGTTTTGGGATCTTAGATTTCCTTCCCAGCATGCCACCTGTAAATATTATTGCCTTGGTCATGTCAATAAAAAAACATCATTACTTTCACAAGGTTTTTCTAAAGCATATCATGACCTTCTGGTCTTGCCCTGTGTCAGAGGACAGAACTGACTGCAGTGGTACAGCTGAGGGGAACAAGACTGAAAGCTGGGCAAAGTTCCTTACTTTGAGTGTCACTCGGCTGCTCCTGTTCGACTCAGTTACCGGTCTTTAACTATATACTGCCTGTTCTTGAGCTAACAAAGTGTGTATAAATTATAGATTTATTAGTAAGAGTCATTAGTAATTATAGCCATAAAGTGGCTGTATGATTATATCCAAACTATTTCTGTGTGAATATCACACAATGCAAAATTAAAGGGAACAAATAATTATTAGTCCTAAAAACAGCATCACTAGACAGAATTATTTTGTGTATTCAAAACGCTCTGAAAATAGAACGGTGTATCTGGGTGTAAATCAGTAGTTTTATTGTTTTGGTTGTTTATGGTGACCTGGGCCATCTTTTCAAATGCTCTGGCATGATTGATTAGGCCTTTTGTTTCCTGTTGCCCTTGAGGGTAGAAAGTCAGTTTATCCATTATTTATGACTGCCTTAGTGCTGTGAGGTCCCATCCTGCCTTGCTACTGCTCTCCTGCCTTTATGACATTTACCTCTACTGAGAGAATGTTACTACAGCCTTGCACTCTATCAAGGCTAACCTGGTCAGGGGTCTGTTTTACTTGTTCAGTTTTAAAACTGTTCAAGGAATTTACGACAGCCCTGGAAGTGAACGTACTGTTGGCCATAATCCTCATTGCAAAGAGTTGCTATTGATCTGAGCAGGCTGTCTTGTTGGACTTCTTTTCTCCATATACTTTAAAATGTGCTTTTCACGGGGGGTTACGTTCCAAGAGCACCTGCGTATAGTGAAAAAACGCGTTGTGATGTGGTAAAAAAATGCCCATTTTATAGTGTAAACCCTAAATATGCCCCCAAATATGCTCCCTTTAATTTAATTTTAAACTCATTAGCCTTAAAGAAAAAAAAAAGGTAAACTCATATTTGTACTGTACAGTTTACACTGAACTCCTGCAGTGCTAGAATGTAAAAAATACTAACCCTGTATAGACTACACTGTAATTAATTCACTGTCGTTTTCCTTGGTATAGGCAGGGTAAATGCAGTAATACATGAATTTAATTTACAGTAATAAAAATGCAGGGCTTTAAGAAGAACAAAATGAAAAACACGAGAACACTCGAGACGCTCCACAGTGGAAATTCTGGACTGCAGCATCACAGGGCAGCAGCCAATCAGCAGCAAGGACAAATAAATAACGTTCTTGGATTGGATACTTTCAAACCTCCCGCCTCTGAGTACCGCTGAGTGTGATGTCCGGGCCTCGTGCGCCACGCCCCTTCATCCTCGTGCTGGTTGTTTATGTTTGGGGCGGCGCTGAGCAGCAGAGCTTCATTCTGTTCAGGTGTCTGATTGCCTTGGTAACCGCCACGTGGTGCACAAGGCCCAGACGTCACAGTCAGCTGTACTTAGAGGCGGGAGGTTCGAAAATTAGTGACGGAATTTCAGTGGTATCCACTGAAATTCAGAATCTGTACTTTTGAGTTGTATACACCACAATACACATGCTGATATACCTAGGAGGGTTAAAAGCAGAAGCTGTGTTGCATTTTAATACATCTTTGTGCTCCTTAATGGGGTAAAGCAGATCAGTAATTATGCTCAGCCTGAGCCCATGTACCAGTCCCTTCACTCTCCTAACACAGAAATGATTCCTCAATGAATAGATCTATTTAAATGCACTGAAGTGTTAAAGAGAAAACACATATTGTTTTGGTCCTGGGTGGATGCTGCTTGTTGGTCCAAAGCAAGAAATCTGTGTCTGCACAAGGATGTCACACTGGCTTTTATTGTTGTTATTTTGAGGTAATCTACTTATCCTTGCAAAGCTACAAAATAAAAAAGTTCTGTGAAGGCTGTCAGGAACTTGTATACTGTAGTTAATAAAACATCACTCACCTCATTGTTTATGAAATTTCTGTGGAATTTAATTTTTGATATATGAACAAGGAATTTCCGAGAGGTTTAATTTGAAACCTTCCACTGCTCTGCACATTTTAGTGATTTTCCTGCTCCAAAACCCCTTCATCCAGCTAATCAGTTCATTAACAGCTCTCCTGGTATTAAATGGGTATGTTACTGCAGGAAAAGCAGGTAGGCCTCCAGGAATAGGGCTGGGAGCCACTATTGCAAAGATACTGTTTTTTTTTTTTTTTACAGTCGTTATTATAGAAACCAGGGGTTGCAATATTTACAACATACCTACAGTCCTTTATGAACAAAAATAAACATTGAACCTGAGCCAGTGAGACTAGTAAATATGAAAAATATTTTTTGAGGAGTTTTTTACTTAACATATCTCTCCATGCTGCATTTCTTTAAAAATACATTTTTGAAAAAAGTCCTATAAAAGTAGCATAATATCTCCCACATTTCAGATAATGAATGAATCTCTTTTGATGTGTGGTTCCCATCACTACTGCTGAGAACAATTTTGACTCACTGGGTTAATCTAGAAATGCATTTGACAATAAATTGCATCACTTCTTCGAGTGACTTTGTTTTTACATTTTTAGAGGACAAAGTCATGGGCAAAAAGTCCCTTATTAAAAGTAGTGGAGTTTGACCTTCTGTGCCTTCAGGCCACTATACCACATATACCTTGCTCCTTATTCGTGCCTGTTAAATTATTAAAAGCAGGGTAAACATTTAACCAAGAAGGAGCTGGCCATTCACTGTTAGCGTGGGACGAACTGTGAATGAGCAGAGAGGCCTCAGGTTACCCTGCTGAAAGTCTGTGGGTCAGGGGCATGGCCGGGCTCTGGCATTTTAAAACGTGACCCCGTTTGCTGTTTGGGTTTGCACATATCAACTTTGTACTGTAAACAGAAGGTACAATGTCAATAGCGTTGTAACGTTTAACCATTATCTAACCTCCAGTGAGGGGACACCAGGCCACTGTACAGCCTGCCAGGCCCCAGGAAATCCTAAACAGAACTGACTTCTGCCTTCATAGGGTTATCAGGGTTAGTGGCTGCGCTGAAAGAGAAAAGCTAACTCTCAAATGGCCCTTGTTCCATATACAATACTGTGTGAGTCATGAAACTATAGCTTCTGCACTCAAATCACGCAAAAGATACATGTCCAAGAGGAAGCCGTGCAGACTACATCACGTCCCAAATTACCTCCTCTTAGACTTATAATGCATTACTTTGTAGAAGTCGTAATGTTGTGACCTACATAGAGCACTCTATGGGAGGTAGGGTGTCATTTGAAATTCAGTCACAGTGGTTTTGCCATTCTGCTTGTGCACCCTGGCAGTGGAAAAATGTTTCAGCCATTTGCATCCTCTCTTACTCAGCATGTAAAACAGTGGCACCAAGAACTCATCTTGCAGAAAAACCTCTTAAGCCTTGCAGATCTTGCACAGGAGCCATACTCATTAGATTAGAAATACACGTGTTCATTGACGAAGGCCAGTTTTTTTTTCAAGTTTTGGCTACTGGATTTTAAACGAATCCCAGATGTGCCAATGAACTCGGTTTCAGTGCAGTAATCCAATCCCAGGAACCAAAATCTGATCAGATAGCTTTAGAAAATCTGTGCCCAGAAGATTAACTGCACACCAATGAGAGAAGCCCAGGCTGCTTTACTGCTGCCAGAGAGCAGAATCATCTTTAGGAATTGGGGGCTCAAAAAAGAGGTATATATATTCCTGTCCCCATATTCCCATCATTATTTCTACACAACAATGAAATTACATGGAAAATCTAAGGTGACCCAAAGGCGTCTCATCCTATGGGGGAGATTCTGTATCAATGCCCATAGTTTTGGAATGGGATGTCTAATTAGCTCATTTAAGTGTGGAGTCCACTTACTTTTGACCATATAGTTTATTTCATAACTCCATTTCCAAAAGCAAGGAAACTGTCTTCTGGGAGGCCATTACACACCAGAGCTGCTATATTTATTTAAACACTACCAGAAACCACTGTACACCCCAAGCACCACAAGACTAAACCACAAGACTAATGATTTGATTTGAATGAAATGATTTGATTGTGGTTCTTCAGAATCTTTAGGATTCAGTGTGCTGTGTTCCACTGTGATTAGGCTATTTATTATTATATAATATAATAGTAATTATATATTAATATATTATTTAAAAAATACATAAATGTGAACAAAAAAAAAATCTACAGCATACATACAGAAAGCAAAAGAATTCCAGTAAAAAAGTACCAATTCCAGATTTGTGTGAGGAGCATCATATATTTTCTCACTGATCTGGTTGAGGAGTGTTCACCAGCCCTCGTCCTGTATATTTACCATCAAAATTTCACTTCCAACCCAAATGTTTCACACCACACCCAGCTAATCAAGGACTTCTAACCTCTGAAGTGAATAACTAGGTTTATCAGCTGGGGTGGATAAGGGTTGGAGCTAAAATGCACCAGAAGCTAAATGTCCAGAAGTTTGGTGACCACTGCACTAGACCACTGCAGTTATCCATTACTAGTGTACTGCTCATTTCTGTTACTCTGCTTGTATCCACAGTGAAAGTAGATTGGGGCTCAGGATTTGGATGATTTTTGTTGAAAGAACCCATTGTTTTACTGAACCTTGTAATAATAACTCCTAATCAATATTTATAACTCAAAATGTAATTCCCAGTCCCAGGCAATGCACTCATGTATTTTTAAAGACCTACTCAAGTTTGAAGTGAATGAGTTGGAGCTCAAGGTTCCTTTGGAGATAAAGCTGTTACAAAGGACCCTGAACCAGGTTGAGCACACTGTACAGGTTTATCAGCTCCATGTGAGATAAAGGTGTTTCAAAGATCAGGAGCTAAACATTCAAATATTGATGGTCTTTGTTGTCTGATCAGGAGATATTTTTCTTTTTCTTGCACAGGCTAAACGCTGTCCAGTAAGTTCTTATAATTTGATTGTGTGATCGTTGCTCGTGTTGCATCATGTGCTTCTGCTCTGCTGACCCAGAAAGCCTTTCTGAGCCATGGAGGCCGTTTGATTTTCTCTTGAGGGGAGTGTCTTGGGACAGATAGTAGATGCATTTGATCGACTGATTGCCTTTTATTGATTTGCACCAATAGCAGGTCAGCAGGTTCATGCATTCACTGTTTGACAGAGGTTTGGGGACAGCTTGCATTTGCTTAGAGTAATTTTCAAGGTTACCTTTCAATTAAGAAAGGCCAAAATACTTGGAAAGGGTTAGTTAACAAAAAAATTGGGTCAGGTTTATGTGTATTTTGCAACATGCATCATGTTCATTAAGGTATGTTCATTGGTATGAAGAATATATTTAGACTCAATAAGAATTTGGTAGTTTTCCAAATAATTGTTACAATCACAAATTGAATGACTCCAGATTGGCAATATGTCCACACAATAGCCCGATCACTGAAAGAACATTTCCAAAAATTTTGCCTCATTTGGAAGCTTTTCGTTTTACAAGAGTAGTTCTTGAATTGCCAGTAGCCTGGGGAGCTGCTGAAACACTGTTGTAGAGCTGACTTTAGCCAGCCGTTCCCAAGGTTAGTTAATGTGTCACACTAGTATACACCACATCATGCTAATAAAACTTAAAAACAAATTTAACTCTTTACTGTAATTTATGGCTGCATATGTTGGATTGGTAGATAATATTTAATGCCTTACAGAGCACTAAGTAAGCAAAGTAATAGTAAGTAAGTAAGGAAAGAGGGAAAAATAAGAACCAATTCTATCCAATCCTAGGACAAATCTAGCCTGAGATTCCATACACTCACACTGTGTGATGTCATGCAGCTATTTATAGAGGGGTTAGCTCAAGCATGATAGCCTACTTTTAGATGCTCATCTCAAGTGAAGTGCTTCTGTTAAAACCAACTCAATAACGAAGATTATTTTAGCTTGCATTTACATTTGTATTGGAAAACAAAAACTGTTATCATGACACCTCTGTCAGCAGTACATTAAAAAAAAACTTCTGGCCTAGATAAAATTTTCCCAAGATTAAACTTAACATTAAATAATAATGAGAACACAAAACATCCATAACATTCACAACATCACTGAAGGCCAAACAATACAAAACTGGTTTGAACAAATGTAAAAAGATTAAAATCCAAACATTAAAATCTCTGTGTCTCTCCCTCTTGCTCTGTCTTCACCTGTCAGTCTTTCTCTATCTCTCTCTCGCTCTCTGTGTGTCTCTCTCTCTGTCTCTCTTTCTCTCTCTCTCTCTCTCTCTCTCTCTCTCTGTCTCTCTCTCTCTGTCTCTCTCTCTCTCTTTGTCTCTCTCTGTTTCTCTCTCTCTGTCTCTATCTCTCTCTGTCTCTCTCTCTCTCTCTCTGTCGCTCTCACGCTCTCACACACTGTCGTTCTCTCTCTTTCTCTCTCTCTTACTCGGTCGCTCTCTCTCTCTCTGTCATCTCTCTCTGTCTCTCTCTGTCACTCTGTCGCTCTCACACTCTCACACTCTGTCGCTTTCTCTGTCATCTCTCTCTGTTACTCTCGCTCTCTGTCTCTCCCTCTTTCTCTGTCTTCATCTGTCTGTCTCTCTCTCTCTCTCTATCTATCTCTGTCTCTCTCTCTGTCCTCTCCCGCTCTCTCTCTCTCTCTCTCTCTCCCTCTTTCTCTTTATTTGTCTATCTGTCTTTCTCTCTCTGTCTCTCTCTCTCTCTCTCTCTCTCTCTCTCTTTCCTCTCCCGCTCTCTCTCTATCACTCTCTCTCCTCAGATATGATCTTGCAATCCGAGTGTCCTTTAACTAGAGGATAAACAGACTAAATTCACTCTTCGCTGCTGGAACTCTCCTACCTGTGAGTTTTGCTGTTCTTGCCAAAAAGCCCTCGTGACCCTGTTCGTTCCCCTTCACTGCTGCTAAAATATAAACTCTGCCCTGTTTTCTCACACTCGAGGGTCACAGTGTGAGACAAAACAGTGTGGCAGCCCATAATATTTACACTTTTGAGTTTTAAGAAAGACAGGACAGATCTTTGTTTTCATGGTTACGCTCCAAATATGAGGCAACACAGTTATCCTCTGTCCATGCTGGCCTGACAGACTGGGCATAAATTAAATCTTTTTCTCTTGACCTTTCTTCTTTGATATATAACCATGAATATGTCAGAAGATAAATATGTACATGGCTTTTATTCTCAGAGTCTGTTTCATGTTTTTGTTTGACATTCTATGGACAGAACTACAGCCTTATACCCAGCACACCTTATGTAAACACACTTTAAACATATTTGGCTGCAGATTACATGCATGTCAATAATAATAACAACATGTCTTAAAGTGTTAGTTTAATTTACACATTTTTACTCCTGCACACACATTGGTAGATTGCCGTTCTATAGCAGGCTTGTGAAGTCATTATCTGTATATGCTAACATTAATTCCCAGACAATTTCCCTAGCTGCTGTGCCGCTGTGCCTACAATGATCAGCCATAATATTAAAACCACATGCAAAAGAATGTGTTGGTCCCCCTTTGATGCCACGAACAGCTCTGACCCATCAAGGCATGGACTCTGAAGAGGTTCTGTGGTATCGGGCACCAAGGTGTTCAAGTCCTGAAGGTTTTGAGGTGGGGCCTCAATGGATCCAAGTAGTTTGTCCTGCGGAAGATTCTCAACTGGACTGAAAACTGGGGAATTTGGAAGCCAAGTCAACACCTTGTTCCTCATGTTGCTATAAAGGGGTGTTCTTGGTTTGGAACAATTTTTTGACATGTGTTTTGTATCAGTAACATCCAAATGAATGCAGGACCCAAGGTTTCCCAGCAGAACATTGCTCAGATCATCAGACTGCCTCCACTGATTTGCCTTCTTTCCAGGTCGTCCTCCACAGCTGGCAGACAAAGAACACTATTATTGTGGGCAGTTGGTGGCCTAGTGGTTAGGGTGTTGCCCTCGCACTCAGAAAGTCGTGGGTTTGAACCCCAGTACTGCTAGTGGCACCCTCGTACAAGGTACGCTTGAGGTGCCCTTGAGTGAGGTACCGTTTCCACACACTTCTCCCTAGGCGCTGTGTTCATAGCTGCCCACTGCTTCACTTGGTGCATGAGTTAAATGCAGAGAAACAAGTTTTTGCCGTTCACACTGTGTGCTGTGATGTGTTCATGTATGACACTTCACTTCATTGTATCACACTGTGTCAAAAATGTACAAAAATGTACAAAAATGTAGCTTGATGCTGATACCTTACAAGATGATCAGTCTATAACTTAACAGACAAATGTTAAGCATTTATTTTAATCTCAGCCAACGTGTCAAGCCTAGCCACACTGTTACCTCAAGTTTATGAAGAGTTGAATAAGTTCATAAAAATGAATGAAAGTTTAAAATTTTAATCCAGCATGATCCTACGTTTCCAAGCATGGACACAACTGTGGAAATTTGATTTCGACATCAACCCTTTGTTGTTTTAAAATGACTGTTTAAGCACGTGTTTTGGTTTGTAATTGCACACATCTTTTTATGCTCTGTTTACACCACAAACACAGGCACATTTCTAGGGACGGAAGTGGTGAGCGTTTATACCTCTGATAGGGTGGTGTGCAATGTGTTGTTTTGTATGTAGTATGTGTTCTGCTGCAGGAGGTGTCTAAGTGGTTACCAGGGCACCCTTGCCTCACTGTCTGTTTCCTTTTGGCAGAGCTGAGCAATTTTTTCTGGCTAGGGTTCGTATGAACCTGCCGTTTTCATGACCCTGTTGGTCATGACCTCGGTATGCTCCCACTGTTTGGACTCTCATACTTTATTGGATTTTTTGGAGCAGCCTGAAAACATTTTGCGACTGTTCGATATAACTAAAACGCCTAGGATTTCTAGACATTTTTCCTAGACTTCATTTTGTCCAGAGAAATTATTTCACTTGCAAATAATTTTGCTTTTTTCAAGCAAAAATATCTGCTTGCCTTTTAAACAATAACAATTATCTGACAAAAGTATAAGATAAATAATGTCTAGAAATAATTTGATTAACCTGGTAATATTCTAAAAATGCTCTCAAAATGAGAAATATTATATATTTGTATACTAGATTGAAGTTGTTTTCACTTTCGTTTCCTGCAGCCTATGAGAAAGCACATCCAGTCAAGAGTATGCAAACTCTTGAGTCATACTGTGCCGGCCTCCATATGCCTCTTCTCTGCCCTCGTGAATGACATGCAGTGGACTGGTGTGAAAGTATCTGAATCAGCTCTTGATCTGACCAGTGTGCACTTGTTTGCGTTGTGTGTTCAACTCAAAGCCTTGTGGACCAGAGAAAGCTGTCACTGCAGGCATGAGTGCATTGTGTGGGTTTCTAAACAGGTATGTACTTGGAGGTGTGTCTGGGCGTGTTTATAGATTTGTGCACATACTGTCATGTGGAAGTGTGCATACATGCACGTACGCGTGTGGAGAGAGTGCTTTTAGTTTTAGACCAAAGGGCTCAAAGCAGCATAGAACAGGATTGCCCAGTAGAATGAGAGGAAGTGAAAGCATCTTGAATGCAGGCTGCAACTCCAATATTTCTTCATACAATTGTTAAAATATTCAACCTATTCTAAACCGAATTTTAAATGGCAATTCTTTTCACATTTCAAAATAAAAACATCAAATTTTATGCCAAGTATGCTAATTACCTGGTTAAAATAAAGTGGCCCCTTATAGGCACACATTAACACACCACAGCACATTGTGAACAATGTGAAATTCTTTCTCTGCATTTACCCAATTCACCAAGGGTACCTCAGTGGTGACAGTAGCAGTACTAGGATTCCAAGACACAACCTTCTGATCACAGGGGCAAAGTCCTGACCACTAGGCCACCCAGCTGCCCCAAAGTAGTCCTCATCTAGTGGAAGTATCCGATAATAAACTGATAAGAACAGATACTACACTTGATCTTAACCAAACGGCGGAGAAGCAATAAAGGGATTTAGAGTGGTTTGGTGTTAAATGAAGCCAAGTCAAATCAAGTAGGTTTTTATTGTCAATTTCCACCATATACACACAGTATATAGTAAAAACGAAACAACATTCCTCCAGGACCATGGTGCAACACAAGAGCAGAACAGAACAGCAAAGAACAGAACACAAGTGCAAACAGGACAGAACACAAGAGCGACAATACAACTAAACGAGACAAGACAGCGTTCAGCGCATTATTTATTGAAGAATATATTGCTTCTATAAGCTTTCTTGGGATATGCTGCTTGATGCCTGAGACATTGTTTCTCAAAAAAAATAATGCAAAGCTTTATACTACAATACATTGCGAGGTGCATACAAGGCAAAATAGTTCCTCATTATCAGCATTTTCCAGCTTTCAGTATTGTTTACTCTGGTGAAATGTTACAGGGGAGTTCCACTATTTTTAAATATTTTCAGCATAATTCTGTGGCTGCATCACAGTGGTTTCGTGTAAATAAGGTGAACTGTAGAAAAAAAAATGTTGGTGAATGGAGGAAATCATTTTAGCACTGAGCAGTGGATCCCAGGAAACATGGGTTTGTTGATTGTATTAATCCATTAATGCATTTAGAAAATAACATGATATTGAAATGTAGGCTTAGGATTGTTAATACAGTTCAGTCTTATTATATATAAGATATTTTCACTCTGAATATGTTCTTCTGCAGAGTCTGTGTGTTTGTGTCTGTATTCTGCTCTCAGAGGAGACGGTCACATGCCGCAGCTCTTGAAGGCCACGTGCTGTTGCCTTCAGGCTATGGAGACAGCACCTATTGGCATTGCACACACACATACACACACATACATACATATTCACACACACACACACACACACACACACGCACACTTACACACTCAAATGTACACATACACCAGAGCAGAAGAGACAGAGCTATGGACATTAAAAATTAAACAAATTTATTAGGCCTGCTTTTTTTTTATCTCAGCCAATAAAGGCTTAAAGAAATCACTTGATTAAAAAAACATTATTTGCAGCATTTTTAGTCAGCCAATAAGTGTTTTGTACCTGAACTTTGCTTCTCCCAGAATATTGTAGCTATAGTCTCACAGTGCTAGACAAATCTAGGAAGACTTGTTATTTTTTTGGTCCCCAAGTTCTTCCACGACTGTTGTGCATGACATGAACAAAAACAACATCATAAGACTACATCAGTGCAGACAGGACAGAAACACAGACTGCAAAGAGCAAGAGAGAGAGTTCAAGACACAAGAAACACAGAAGAGTAAAACAACAGGGCAAGACAACATTTAGTGCCATTGACGTTTGAATGAAAATAGTATTATGACAGAAAGTAGGGATGCTGCTGGGCCTTCTTGCCGAAGGAGCTGGTGTTGAGGGTCCACAAGAGGTACTTTGCAATGTGAATACCAAGGACCTTGGTGCTGGGACGATCTCCACCGATGAGCCATCAATAATCACCAGAGAGTGATCACATTGTGCCCTCCTGAAGTCAACAACCATCTCATTTATTTTGTCCACATTCAGAGACAGGTCGATGCACCTCTTCTCTGTATGCCACATCATCATTCTCAAACATACCATCAGCAAACTTGATGATGTGGTATGAACTGTGCATTGCTGCACAATCATGGGTCATCATCCTGAACAGCAGAGGTTTGCGCACACAGCTCTGTGAGGCCCCTGTGCTTAGCGTGGAGGTGCTGGAGATGTTGCTCCCGATGCTGACTGGCCGAGGCCTCCCAGTCAGGAAGTCCAGGATCCAGTTGCAGAGAGAAATGTTCAGGCTCGTGTCCCAGTCAATGTGCTCAAAACAGTCATAAAAAGCAGAAATGGCACCTGTGGGACAGACCTTCAGGGCTTGGCACATCTGATGAGCAGCTTGTAGGCTTGGATCAGCATAACAGTGACGGGGTCTGAGGAGCCGAGGTCTGAGGGCCTGGTCCCTGGAGCATGCTGAGGTCTTGGAGCTTGTCCAGCAGTCCATCCTCAAGGTAAGTTTCTTGTTTATATCTTAACTGAAGCAGCATCTGGTGGTCATGGACATCTGAGTAAAGATTTAGTGTGAAAGTCAACTGAAAACTACGCTGTTAGACCCAGAGAGTTTTCATTGGGCGGCAAAGGTTTCCATAGCTTTGGTCATGTGCATTGACTGTGATGCCGTGATACGTGGTAGACTGCTTCACCGCCTTCCATGCTAGAATATAGGTCGGTGTAATACGTGGAATTGCTCTATTTATGATTCACTACTGTGATTCTTAGTCTCCCTGTAAGCAACCTGAGTTACTTTTGTGGTGTTTACTTCGCTCTGCCACTGCAGCCCAGTGCTACAGATAATTCTTCCACTGCGTAGCGAAAAACTCCCAGTTATAATGCTAAACAAGGCTATGCACGCCGCACAAGCCAAACAGGTATGATGCTGCCATTGGCTCATGAAGCTGCTTTATATTCTCTTTTAAGTACTCTGCACATGTAACACACATTTGAGCTATTATGTAATCTCAGATTGACTTATTGACCAGCCTGCTTGTCAATGCTGTCATTTTCTACACAAATAAACCAAAGTACAGACAACATTCAACATCGTCATACTCATCTCTATTCTGTTTGAGGCCCTGCAACATAAACTGCTTCACTAACTGACTACAGTGCCACCTCCATGACCCCAGTGCTGCATTCTCATGTGATTAAGATGCTGTGAGTTTGACCTCGCCTGTCAGCTCACCCACTGCATGTAAATCGTTTTGGTCTCCATGGTGAAGAGCATGATATATTCGGTTGACTCCATGTCTCTGTGGAAACGGACAGGAGCTGCTGCATATGAATTGTCCATTATGCAGACCATGATGGTGACCTCACACTGACTGAGCAAATTAGTCCTATTAGCTGTGATCAGGTGAGTGGTACAAAGAGGCAAAGAGAGAAAAAGAAAGAGAGAGAGAACGGGAAAGAGAGAGGTTGTCTAGGGACAGAGGACGAAAGAGAGGTCATGTTAATCAGTACCAAGCTCTGTTAGGAAACTCAGTTGGAAGGTGTTCAGGTATGCTGTATGTCATTCTCTTTAACTCGAAGGCACAGTTAAACTGGCCAAAAAGCGGCCTGCTGTTAATTCAACTGGCCTACAGCGAGCCTTTTCTCAAAGCGAATGTTCACCAAGATCTAATTTACATAACTGGCCCCCTTTCCAAATATAGTCAATCAGCCAAGACATGTTAGGCATCTGAATTTACTTCTTTAGTTTTCATAAGTGTCTTCACCACTGAGGTTAGCGCAAACAGTTGAATCCCACCACAAGAATTACAGTCTAAATGTGTTTTACTTGTTGGTCTAACAAAGACTAACTCTTCTCTCACATAATACAAGAGGGTATGTTAACACGCGTTATGTAAGTCCTCCCATTGTCAGCTCATTTCTGCCGGGTTTGATAGTGACAAGCTGTAGATATTAAAGGTTCCATGTTCTACTTTCATACTGTTTACCTAAAGTAGTCAAAATTAAATTTTACATGACCATTTTCCTAACTCATGTTAAACAGGTTGCTTATATTCTTTCATTTGTATAGATTTGTATACTTCATTCTTTTCTCTACTTTCTCTTCCCTTCCTTTCCCTTCCTTTCCCCTCTGCTCTATTCTCCTCTCCACTCATCCTCACACACACACACACACACACACACACACACACACATACACACAAACACACACACACACACACACACACACACATACACACAAACACACACACACACGCGCACAAACACACACACACAAGCACACACACACACACTGGTGCCGGAAGCCATTTGTGTGATGTGTTGGTACTGAAGTACATTGTTGTGCATCAGTGAAACTAAAAATAGATTCAAAAGCAGCAGCAAATAAGTACATAATAAGAACAACTTCCTGTGTAATTAGCAAAGATGTACAGAGAGAGAGAGAGAGAGAGAGAGAGAGAAAGAAAGAGAGAGAACTGTATGTTTTGTACCCTGATTTTCACTGTATTTTCTCTGCATTTTCCCCAGTGTTTTCTTCACTCTGGTAATGAATGACTTCCTCTTAATTACAGAGAAGCAACTAGAGTCGAGAGCGAAGCACTTCATTCTGCTCTCAGCAATAACTCAGCCATTTAAGTGGGGACGCCTGACGATGGCCACGTTGTGCGTGTGAATGTTTTGGTGAATTTCCAAAGCTGTGCAGCCAAGAACCGCTGTTTCTTCTGCCTCTGTGCTCTGCTCAGAGGCGAAAATGACCACTGAAGAACCCTGAAAAATTTGCATCAGCTTTCACTCATCGCCCGCTTGACTGCAAAAATTTTGCCGCCCCTGGTCAAATGTCAGGTTTTGTTCATTTTGTAAGTGAAAATATGTTCACATCCTCTACAGAGAACATATGTTAATTAATGTTAATGCACAGTTGTGTTTGTTTGCTGAATGTAACATATTGTGGAACAAAATAAAACATAAATTGTGGCCTATGCACTATATTTGACATTTTTTCCAACCTAGCAAATGAATACTCATTAGGCAATTATATGTGTGAAAGCATGTGATATTTAAATGACTTCTCTTCCACTTAGAAAGTGAACAAATGTATAACGTGACTGCAGACTTTGTCATACTATACTACTGCTACACATTTCATCATCAACTCTCTGCCCCATTGGTCAGTTTCTATCCACACGCTGACTAGATATTACTTGGGTTGTGGGTGCAGTTTTAAGCACAGAAACATCACTGCTAGGTTGAGGGTCCCAAAACTGTCCAGCCAAGAGAGGCTGTGGTCAGAAACTGAGGACTGATAACTGTGTATCAACAGCCGAGCTAGGATTTCAAACTGTACACCAGCAAGGGGTTTCTGATAAAGTCGCCAGCAGGTGCAGTAACATTTGCAGTCATGAAGCGAGCGGATGTGCCTGGATGTGTCAGACGTGCCACTGGCAACACTTTCAGTTTGTGTGCAGAGATCTCCAAATCAATACTGAACGAGGGCTGTGAATGTTCGCTTCTGTTCAGCTTTATTTACCTTTGCAAGTGAATCATTATGTAACAAGCAGACACACACACATCCGCCTCTTAGAACAGGAGGAAATGGAGGGTTTGCTGGAACAAGAGAAGTGGACTGTGCCTTAGTAATACAGATGAGAAAGAGTGTGTGTTCTCATTACATTTCATCACTGTCCCAAAAAAAAGAGGGCAATTCGATTCTTTTTGTTTTCATTTTTACACACAGCCCAAATAAACCAGAAGAAAAGTTTTCTGCTGTTCTCATGCTGGTATTGCACACAAACTGGTACACTTATACCAGAAAGAGAGAAAGTGACAGGCTGTGGGGGATGGAGGCAGGCAGATATGGGGAGAATGAGAGAGAGAGAGAGAGGCAGTGAGAGGGAAAGGGAGTGAGGGAGGCAAATTATATAATAGTAGTAAAAGCAGGTAGTAAAAATGAAAGAAACATTTTAATTTTCTGTTGAATCATGTGCTGAGAAGACTTGACTCATGATGGCGTGATAGGAGTATGATGTCATTTAGAGTCTCCGATTACCAACAGTACAGTCTTACCCACAGATTTGGATGAGCCAACTGAACTAATATTCAGTGCCTGTATCTTATTATTGTGCACAGAAACAATAACAAGATGCATGCTTATTTCACATTTAACATGCTATATTTACATTTTTTCGCACTAGTTTTAATATATTTAGGGTGATGTGAGGAGCTAGATATTATTGCTTCAGTCAAGAAGTTCTACTAAGTACATTTTCTCCCCCTGCCCCCACATTACTGGGATTATTTGCTCAATGTAAGCTTTTCAATCTTGTTCTCAGTATATGTTTTTATGAATGACATTTTCACAGTGAGGGAGACAGGGCACACAGAAAGAGACCAGAGAAGGGAAAGTCAGACTGGGCTTTCTTTCCCAGGACACTGTGCTGAGCATTTGTTCCCAGAGCGCTCAGTGTCTCCTTGTTTGTGTGTGTCGGTAGGTATGTGGTATGTGAGAAGGCACATTGTTTCTGAAGCTGCGGGTCAATGAAGGCCATTCCCACGGACGCGACGGCTCAGTTTGTCCTGCCAGGCTGAGTCACAGGGCTGTGGACGGCCATGACCGAGCCAGGACTGCCTCTGTGAGTCTGCCCTTCAGTGCCAGGACTCAACCACAGTGCTCAGACTGCTTTTCCTAATGAGGTTCCCCAACACCATCAGATTTCTGATCATTAGATTAGTCATAATTAGAGCTGGTTTTTGATGTCCCAAACCAAAGCAGGCAAGAGCCACTCATTCAAATGCCATAAGGGCATTTGTCCTGTCTGGGATGTTTTTTTTGGGGGATGCATTTTTTAAAAAACATTTTTTCCACAATTTAGTCTTGTTCAGTTCCACCCATTAGCTAGGACTTCCCCAATCACACGACACCACCAGCTTTGAGGGTGAAGTCTAGCAAGTGGTGCTTCTGCGTCTTGTGTAACATCACCATTCGAGTCTGGAATCACTTGTCATTGTTGCTTTTTGGGAACAATTAAATAATCAATAATATGCTGTACTGATCTGCTTTCAAAGCAGATTGACTAATTAGCTGTTTCGCTCCCTAGATTCTTTTACCTAATAGTAGGTTACACTGACATTAAATGATGCTCTCTGCTGTTGCCCGCATGTAAGGCTACATTTTTCTCTCGAGGAAATATAAGACAAAACCCACTGTTGTGCAAGAATACGTGCTAATAACGCTGGTGTTCACTACATAGATATTAAATAAACAGGCATCACTTAGTGCTGCCCTCAAAACAGGTTGTAGCACCAAGTTAGAACTTTTGTCGTTTTTCTGTGATCTATTACGTGTCTCAGTAAATCCATTTGCAAAATGGAAAAATTAATTTACATTTATTTAATTATTTGCCTCAACTTCACTGATCAAAAAAAACTATTGCCTTTTGCTTTCTAATGGAATTTTACAGCAAAATTCCATAATGAACAGGCCAATAGAAGCTTGCATTACATTGCATTAACTTACATTCACAGCTGAGTTTGCTCTTTTTTTCTTTTCTCTCACATTATTCTTAGTGTGTGCTGTGCTGTGGTGTGTTCATACGTGACTATGAGGGGCCACTTTACTTTACTTTATACATTCAAGCCTGCTTCTGTGCATTTCATTTATTTCCAGTCCTCTCAAATATTGCCTTCTGTTTTCTGCAAGATCCTGAGAAATGAAAGCTAGATTTGTTCATAACATACAAACAATGTTATGCACTAATAATCCAAGCCAGTTTAACCTTTCAATTCTTCCTAAATACTAAATGTCATATTGTAGGTTAACAACTATAACTAGGCCCGGGCAACTATGCCAGCCTTTCAGTGTTAAACACATGATGTCCCAAGATTTTGAACTGGAACTGAAAATTTACTATTCAAATTCAAATTCCAATCCTTTGAGGTCTCAGACTCAGCATCTAGATGAGAGTCATCATGTAAAATAAATTACATATGAAAATACATGCGTACAGACATACATAAATTAAAAACAAGGGTACAAAATTAACAAATTAAATCATATTTTTTTAACAGGGTTATGGATCAATGTCCTACAAGCAGACTACAGTACCAGTGTTTCCATCAGTGGGACTGGTAGTGTGTGGAACTGAAAGTTATGATTTTCACATTCATTGAGATTCATTATTATCTCTCAATACTGCTTACAGTGAATAAAAGTCCTTTTGTGTTTTTTGCTCAAGTAGAAATATTATTCGAGCCCTGCTACACTGGTGGTCATGCGTAACTCGACTTCCTCCTCACGTCCACTCTCCCAAACATAATGTCATGTTTCCGCTTTGCATTTCCACTGGGTCACATAACACTCCTGCCAAAGGCCAGTGCGTCTGCCTGCCCTGCCCACAGCTGTAAAGTCATCCTGTCTTGACTGGGAGGCAGAGGAGGTGGACACTAGGTGGACACTAGGAAGACTCCAACATCCTTCAACCTAATCAACAATAAATTGCTCATTCCCTTCTGTGTGTAAGTGTGTGTGTGTGTGTGTGTGTGTGCGTGTACAGCATGAAGCAGACAAATGGGCAGATAGCAGTGAATAGTTAGAGGCATGCTGGTGTAAAGAGAGCATTCTGCCTGACCCAGATTCCCTAGAGACAGCCTGCTTTACAGTTATATTTTATTAATGCTGGGCTAGCACGCTAACAGGCCAGGCCTGGCATCACAGGGGTTATTAAGTGGGGAAATACCCCTCAACCCAGTCACCATGCCCCACTAAACTCACTTTCTTTTACATGCTTCTGTGGTGATAAGCGCAGCAAAAAAAAAAAACCCAACTTGCCTCTGGTGCATATCCCGTTTAAAAGACATTGATTAACACAGGAGTGTTTTCGTGCATCACTTTGTGCTTGTTGCATTTCAGTGATGTGTTGTATGTTGAGGGGGGACAAATCAACAGACAGATTTCTTCTTGCGGATTCTCCCTCGAGTTTCCTTACACTCTCAGACAAAAATTTAACTGTATTTTTAGTACAAACTTTGAAGGTGCATATTTGGTCCCTTTAGTTAGGAAAGATAACTGAACCATGTTGCAATTCTTTTTTTGATTTTGCTGTTTTTTCTGCTGTATGGATGCATACCCCCATTCCCACCCCACCCCCCTTCCACTGCACTTTTACTCCTTCCCAAACATTATGTCATGTAGGTGCTTTGCATTTCTGCTGGGTTACGTAATGCTCCTGCCAAAGGCCAATCCATCTGCCTGACCTGATGACAGCAGTAAATCATCTTGTTTTGACTGGGAGGCAAAGGAGGAATACTCCAAGGTCTTTAAACCCAATCTGTAACTGCCACAGTGAAAGCATACAAAATTGATGGCCACAACAGATAAAAGCATATCAGAACACATATGCTAGAATTCCGTTGCAGTTCTACTTTTCTGCACCATGAATGTCCCACAGCCCACCACCTCTGGTGGTTTATGGATGGCCTACTCATAATGTAGATCTGGCACTGGCTAACCTGGCATTATGTTATGGCTGGGCTTAGGTCATGGATGGCCAGGGGCAAAAAATGGCCACAGCATGAGACGGTCAGCTGTGATTAGTTAAGGGGTCAGCAGACACAAGTTGTCTCCCTCCAAGCGAGCGGTTTCCTTTCAGAATGAAAATGCTGTCACAGCAGTAACCAGTAAATCAGCTAAGTATTTCTTAATTCAGTTTAAGTCTCATGATGGGTCACTGGCAAGTAAATGATGGTCAAAACTTTAACCTTGTACATTTTACCACTGTTAGGGTTGCATAATATGAACCATTTACAACACTAGGACACATTAGTGTGATGTGGTTATAGATCAGCCTGCATTATTTTGATCAAGACTTTTTATATTTCTTAGATCATGTGAAAGGCTTGATTTATCCAAACATCCAAGGCTTGTCATAATTGGTCTAGGTTCTCACAGCACAATTTGTTCATGGGCTTATTTGCATATTGTGGACTGCAGTGGTCTGTATTGTGAAAAAAATGAACAAATAGTATACTGTGAATCATTTCTACATATAGAACATGCAGTTTAAAGTGTGGTATGTATGTATGTATAAATGGATAAACGTTTACATTTTGTATGTGTGACTTATAACTGATTTTTAACGAATATTCTGGCATTTTATATATATGGCAGCAGAAAAGACTTCAGGCGTTAGTGCTGAGGAGACCAGTAGCAGTTTTACTACCCACTGGCAACTACCTACAGCTGTTTACTCAATTAAGACTATTTTTTATTTTTCCACATTGGAACTACAAAGACATTTAAGCTGAAATCTAAAATTTGATCCACATTATAATCAAAGCCATATTGTCCCTGATTAAGAAGTTTTCTAAATCCATCCCTGAAATGCTGCCCTTTTCCTTGCTCCACCCCCCACGTGTCCTTGGCCCAAGGATTTCCATCACCTGCTATGGAGTCATGAGAACTAACCTTGGTGCATATATTTGGAAGAAGATATTCAATTGACACAATTACAGGAGACCCAATTTACCCTGTTGGTTTAAAAACATGTGTTTGAATGCAACTGGATGTTTACACTGTAAAAGTGATAAAAAAACAAAGTTTAAATTATTTACTTTCCAGTGAAGACTGCCATTAAGTACTCGTTATTCATGTTTTAGTGTAAAAAACAAGAACAGACTTTTACAGTATAGTAACATATTATGATCAATATTTTATTTGTGCTCTTCATTCCTAAACACAACCAGTTACAACTGCTTTCATCCAACAAAAAACAAAATTCTCACAACTCGAGCAGCCGAGCAACTATTTACACGAGCAGCTACCCAAACGCACCTCAGCTGCCTCGCACGATTATTTCTCATGTGTATTTAAAATGGATTTAAGAATTTTGGATGTTTGGATGAATCAAAGTCAGTAATGATAACTAGAAATATTCTGAGGAGATTACATTGATCGTCCATCTGCCTAACAAGGTTAAAAAAAGTTTTTTTTGTTTTTTTTTTTAAGAGTTTTGTTTTCATCCTATTATTAAAAGATGGAGAGAAAATGGGACTCCTAACAACTGCAAAAGACCTGGTAGACCACCAAAAGTGTCTGCACCAGATATGCCAACAGCATTTAGATTTTTGTGCGGCGGGAGGAAATCGAGCTCCAAAATGTTAAGGCAAGAAATTAAATAAATGAACTAATGACCTCTGACTATGAAATCAAAGTACTCTTGATAGCAAATATTTAACAAATATTATAATAATACTTTTGTCTAAATTATTGTGCTGATGCATAAAAACTCTGTATATCACTGTGTGTGTGTTCACAGAGGGACATATGGGGATGCCACAGGAGCAGTCCTGCAGCCAGCCAGAGCTGGCCTGCTCCATTACCCAGAGACCCACATGCTGCGTGTGCCTCTGTGAGTGCCAAACAAGCCATTGTGGAGTGCTTATTTACCAGCACGTCACCGGCGGACTGAAGAATGTGCAGACAACACAGGACGAGGGACCCAGAAAAAACAGATGGGCACTTTTTTGTTCATCTGCCACTGACCTCTCCAGAAACTACAGAGCTGCATTCCAGTGGGCCTCGGTTCACTTTAAAGCCACAGTTTGGGAAAATATCTAAATTACACTGTTTTTCTGCATTCCCCAGATGTAGTAAATTGGCCATATTTGGTGTCTGATGTTTGGTCCAAGGAAACCACCGAAGCAACTTAATTTGATGCATTTCGTGATTTTGTTTTTTAAAACTTAGTTAAGTGGTTCTTGCTATAATGTGAAGTAGAACCGTAGTGGAACAGGATCACTAACTGTGTACCAACTCTACCATCACAACTGATGGTCCCAAACACATTAAGGAGACAACGCTGGACGAAGAACACCTGTTAATTAAATACCATTTCAGGTCAATTCCTCATGAATCTGATTGAAAAAATGCCAAGAGTGTGCAAAGCTGTCATCGGAGCAATAGGTGATGTTTTCAGTATGAATCTACAATGTAGCCAGTAATAAAAAACAAAGGAAATCGATGAATGAGAAGGTGTGTCCAAACTTTTGACATTATGTTAAATTCTTTAGGCTCGTACATCATGTGCAAAACTGAGGAAGAAAATTTCAGACACCATTTACATTTACATTTACATTTACATTTACATTAACAGTTACGGCATTTAGCTGACGCTCTTATCCAGAGTGACGTATATCAGTGCTCAAGTAGTCCACATCTGTTCCTCAAACATGTAAAGCTAAACTGAAATCAAGGTCTGCTATTCAACCAAGTCACTGCAGGCTAAGAACACCTAAAACAACTCATGCCAAAGAAAAGTCAGAAGTTAAGACAAACAGCTCTTGGCTGTTTGACCATATCTGGGGTGAGGTGAAATAGTGCAAATCTGCTCTTTCCACCAAACGGGTGCTCCACTGATTTTTCAGACTTTCAGCCACATTAATTTGTTGAGATGTATATCATGCAGTATATCATATAAGTCATGCAGATTCGTTTGGTGTAAAAAGGTTAAGTGTACAGAAACGTTCTTTTCAATGGTGATGACAGGAACGAGGCATTGTGATATCTGCATCATTAAAGGACAGTAGTATAACTATTTTGTTTGCTGTCAGAAACCAGTAGTGAACCTACATATATCTTCTGAGTTGTTATATGTAATGTTGATAATGGTAAAATAACAATAAAAAAAAGTTTTCTTTGGGAACTATTTTGCACGCATTTACCTCTCTGCCAAAAATGCCTTTATCTCAAATCAGTGCCTCAAAATAAAAACACCAGGCAGTGTATTAATAACCTTCTTTTGCATAATACCTCTCTGTGAGTTAGCGTTTAAAGGTATGAATAAACCCGTTGGATGTCTGGTTCCTTTCATCCACTCTTTGAACAATTCAGACTCAGGAAGTGTTCTCTAAAAAAGAAGCATTTCACATCGAACCACCCACATTTGGATAACTGGATTGTGCAGAACTGTTGCCCTGATTCTCATTTTCGTCCGGTCTTCCTGTCCACCTCTTGTTCTGTGTATGTGTGTGGGTAGTATTACAAGAGTGTACTACTATTTATGAACTTGTGTAAGTGCAAGACAGCTGCGGTGGGCTGTACTGGAGTGAGACAGTGTGTGTGATTTTTTTTCACAGACGCGGTGGGCCATGCTGATGTGTGGCGTTGGGACACAAAGCGGGATTCTGTAGGGATTAGGTGTGGAATAATCCTGCAGATTAGTGCTATTGAGTTACGCGACTATGAAGGGGCTGCCCCACTATTGTGTTTGGGCTGGCTATGTGGCCTGGCGGGGCTGGGTGTCATGTGGCTGTTTTCAGGATGGAAGGCACGTGTTGACCTTCCAACGAGCCCTCCAACTGATACCGATGTCAATACTCAACCTCTGAAACTGCTCAATACTAGAGGTCAGCAAGCTCCACTACAGCAAATGCCACAGCACATGAAGCTAATATTTCACGCTAATCAGGGCCGTGCATGGTCAGCAACTTTATCAAATAATAAAGATGCGACACAATTCGACGACAAAACACTTCGACGACACTTTTGTTCGTTGTTTACCTTAAAGTTTGTTTTGGAAACAGCATTTTAACTGTTTGCCTTGGTTTTATGTTTAGAAAACACAATAATGACAAATAAATAAACAACGCTGGGATACTTCTTAGAACTTTAGACAAAAGTGTGGATCATGCTGAGGTGCTGGTCAAAGAGAACATTCTGCACTTTGAAGTTAATAACAAAGGTGACAGTCAGTGTGCGTGCAAGAGAGTCTGTGCCTGTTAAAATAACCAAATGTTCACTGAGACGTGCCTCAGATCACATACAGTACCCTGACATTATCTGATTAACATATTGTTTTTGATTGAAAATAAACATGCAGGAGCGTAACTTCTTTTCCTTCTGTCCTCTCCCTGGACACACTCATACACACACTTGTACTGAGTGCTCTGTCATGGCTCAGTATTTGGACTTATTTTACTAAAGAGTTGGTTTATTCCTTAATGTTGTTGTTAAGGATTCCCCCTTTAATGTTCTCAAAAAGACCGTATATAACATTTTGGTATTGGTATCCGAAGCCTTGGTACTACTTCGAATCAAAAGGGAAAAGACTGGGATTGCCCATCCCCAGCTTTGTGCACAAAAGCGACCGCAGAGCAGTGTTTCCTTATCTACCCCAGTGTTTTATATAAATTATAATAAGTAATCAGTTTAAACCTATTATAGCAGGTTTACCGTGCACTAGGTGTTTTCAATTTTCAGACTTGAGTGCAATTTCTGATTAATTCGTGGATAAAAGTAAATCCATAAATGTCAATTCAGTCATCTTTGTATCAATATGCAAATTGTCATATGTTGCCATATTGATTATTTGCTGTTGTGTTAATGTGTCCGTATGCCAGAATTCCATTCAGAACTGGACTAATATCAAACCGCTTCAACTCTGGATTGGCTTGTTAACAAGTTGACCTATTATGATGAGCTGGGAAAACACCAAACCAGGATTAGATACAACTGAGCTAAATGTATACCATTCAGTAAAGCTCATTTTGGCCACGTGCCAGAATTGTTTTTCAATCCATTCAGCTTTTCGCTCAGCATTTTCTTTATGTTGGGTCTGAGTTGTGCTGTTAGGGTGATGCTGTTACTTCCAGGTTTTCTGTTTGATTTGGCACCCTTTTTGGCACTACGCCCGCTCCTTAGTCTCCCACCTCGTGCTGGCTGTCGGCATCAACCTCATGCTGTTTTAGGTTTCTCCAGGTAAACCTTGGTTCATGTGAACGTTACGGCATCAAAGCGATACGTGATTTCTCCTGCAGCTCGGTGGCCACACAACAATAGCACCTCCAGGTGGGTTTGAGGTTTGAGGTTACACAGAGTCACCATAACCTTCCACAGAGTTTGCTTCTACGGTTACATTGTGTTTGGAAATGCTGATTACGGTTGTCTTACTTAAGTAGAATAGTAGAGGCTATTGTGTACCACATGCTACACTTGTGTATAGTTTCTGTCTTTTGTATAATTTTTGCTCAAAAATTATTTGTAGCTAGAAAAGACCCTGACATGATCGAATGTCTCCTTTCTGGTATATGTTCTCTTGTCATGGGCATTTGACCTCCGGTCGTCTCTATTGTGAGGCCTACGCGAGCTGCCTGCAGGTTCCAGGCCTTAATCCAAGTCGCTTGCACACAGATCAATGAGCCTGTCCAACATAAACAGCCTGTCTCAATGCTCCATCATCACTTCTGGCCAGAGAAGACACAAGATCAGCACCTGTGTCAACAAAGAATTAGGACAGAAAATCCAGATAGCTGAATAGATTTGCACTACTGGAGCATTCTCTCCACAAAGTCCAAGAGATATGCTTCTGAGGTCTGTAAACAATGCATGCGGGCTTTTGCACCTCATGCTTAGTCATATCAAGGTGTGTCGCCTACGATTTGACTTGCAAATGAGCCTATGTGGTCATCATTTAAATCAGCAGCAGACTGGAGGTTTGCTCTGGCCTGCATTTAGGATGTATAATGCTCAACATTCCCAACATCATTTTGTAAAGCCCAGCTGGGAACTGCATAAATGGCACCATAGGTGGCTCATGACCAGCTCTGGGGTTGTTGCATATGTACATTTGCGCATCACTGTGGTTGCAAACAGGGAGCATAGCTGTATATGAGCCTTTTGATTCCAGTTCCTCAGTGTGCATGTCACCGAGGACCTCTCCTGGTCACTACATGCAGAAACTGTGGTCAAGAAAGTTGCTTCCTGAGAACACTGCAGAAATCTGGCAAGCACCCTCACAAAGATTTAGAGGTGCACCACCGAGAGCTTGCTGACAGGCTGCATCAGTCAGGTACGGGACCGGCTCTTTGCCCTCAGCTGCAGAGATTAGTGGAGGTGACACAGCACATCACTGGCAACAGACTCATTCCCTTTTGGGACATCCTCTACCAGCGGTGCCTGCAGAAGGACCACAGCGTTTTCAAGGACCTCAGCCACCCACACCGACTACTCTATTTGTGACCATCTGGCAGATGACACAAGAACATGTCTGCATATACTACTAGACTCAAGAACAGTTATTGCAATCTAACAAATCTAAGTGTTCCAAATTTCATATTTGCTTACCAATTATCTGCACTATTTATAGTTCAAATGGAGCATTATGTACTGGCTCTCTCAGGTTTGGTGTTGAACGCTGAAGCAGAAAGGTTTGTAGTGCAGTGTCGCCCTCTGGCGATCAGATACTCCTACTTGACTATTAGTTACTCACACTAACGGCCAAGTACAAATAATGTCACTTTGGGAAAACAAAATTAGAAAGGCAATTATTGAATTAAACGAAAGGAAGGAAGGAAGGAATATAATTTTCTCTAATAAGAAAAAAATTTAGCTTCATAAAAGCATAAATCCACAAAAGCACAAATCCATGAAGCACCTTACTTGTTCAAACAATTGAATCTACTGTAACTGGTAACGTCCCACACCTTTCTTTTCTGTACAAAAGGAATGAACAGAATGAACAATAATGATCAGTCAATACTGATTTAATTAATAGTGTCCGTCTACAGTTGGTGTGAACATTTGACTGCATTCGGCCACATCCTTCACCCTACACAGGATGCAGGTCTACTCAAAATTGCAGGTTTTGCTTTTCTCATAAAGATTATACCAGCTTGATTACGCAGACAGTGGTGCACCTTCAAGTAACTCCTTCACTGATTATCTGGGTGATCCAGGTACTTCAGACTTAATCCTGATTCCTGATGCCCCGTAGATTTGCTGGTGTGATAAAATATATGTTGTTTAATAAGGTGCCCAGTATATAACGGTACTCTTAGTTCTTGATTATCTTGAACTAAATTAGCCTGATTTAACTAGCATGTAGTAAGTCTTTAAAGGAGCCGCGCAATGCTAGTTAGTGTTTTGGTTCTCTGTTCCTTTCCCTTGGCTTCTGTAGCAATGTCTTAATGGGTTATTTTATATTTTAATTATTTTATAATAATCTGTGCCAGCATGTTCTACGGTTTGTGTTAGAAATGTTAAAGGTTTGCCGTTAAACTTGACTGGAATAGAATTCAAGTGTTAGCCAGCTAGCTAGTGTAAGCCAGTTAGCCAGAGGCACACTCTAAACTAAACCTAAGTTTACCATTAGGATTTTCCTTTTTTTGGGGTCGTACAGAAGTTAAAAAAATAAATAGTAGTTTTAATATTTCTATAGCCTTATAATAATAATAATCGTATTATATTAGATAATTATGTGATATTTTGTATATCAAATAATAAGACATTTCCTTTTTGACTTGATTTACAGCTAGTCTATGGAAGTTCTGGGGCTAAAGTAGTTTCACTAAAGTAGTTTAGACTGGTCTATGGGGTGAGATAGGTCTTAAGTTTCTTTATAGACCAGTCTAATGCAAGTAAGACATTTTAACAAAAGTTAAGACCAACTCATTTTAGACTTTAAAAGTTAGCCACCTCACCCCCAGGCTAACATAGGTCTAAAGTGCTATGTCACCATGGCTACAGCAGAAAAAGAGCAACAAAACAGAGGAAGAGATGGCTCATAATTTGTGGTTTGCTGATGAATTCATGGAGAGAGCTGTAAGACGGGAAAGAGTTTTTGGGGATCGTACTAACTCGCTGGAAATTTGCAACAATGAAGAGGTCATTAGTCGGTTTCGTTTGCCCAAAGAAGCCATCCTTAGGCTGACAGATGAATTGTCAGAAGCACTAGGACCTACTACATCAAGAGGTCACAGCATTCCAGCTCTGCTACAGGTTTGCACTGCGTTTCGGTTTTATGCAACAAACAGTTTTTTTAATACTGTTGTTTATACAGTGGGTCTTAGTAAAGCCTCTGTGTCCCGGGTGGTGCATAGGGTGTCAAGGACACTCTCAGACACGCTTCCCCAATTTCCAAGGCAACCTGCTGAGTTGAAGAAAGGGTTTTTCAACATTGCATGGTTCCCCAACGCTGTGGGAGCCATTGATGGGACACAGAACAGAGTCCCGGCACCATCATTTAATGAACATTTGTTTGTGAACAGGAAAGGATATCATAGCCTGAACATTCAGGCTGTTTGTGATTTGAATCTGAAGTTCCTCAATTGTGTGGCCTGCTGGCCCGGATCAGTTCATGATTCAAGAATCCTCCAAAATTCTCAGCTTTACCAGGCATTCAAGGAGGGCATTATTGATGGAATCTTGTTGGGTGATTCTGGCTACCCTCTGAAGCCATGGCTCCTTACGCCCTTCTTGAATGCTACCATACCTGCACAGAGGAACTACAGTGCAGCTCACTGTTCAACTCGCAACACAGTTGAGAGGGCATTTAGAGTTCTCAAAAGGCGGTTCCACCGTCTACATGTGCAACTGTTGTTCTGCACAGCATGGCAAGGTAGACCTACCTGAACAAACATTAAACATTCTTTAGAGAGAAAAAA
>JBBPCX010000135.1:8763171-8786666 GCA_037974365.1 Hydrocynus forskahlii | reverse complement strand
TGGGGCGGCGCTGAGCAGCAGAGCTTCATTCTGTTCAGGTGTCTGATTGCCTTGGTAACCGCCGCGTGGCGCACGAGGCCCGGACAGTCAGCTGTACTCAGAGGGGAGGTTCGAAACTCCGCGATGGACTGAAACAGCGACTGCTGATCCGCGTGAAAGTGGGGGGTTACTGTAAATCAAATATAGGAAAAAACATATTTTTTATGTAATATAAGTATCATTTTACAAGTCATCATAGTCAGCATGATGAAATACTGAGATACTGATTTTAAATCACACAGTTGTGTGCAAAAGTATCGATGACCCTGGTCAAATGACGTTTTGTTGTTTTGAAGTGAAAAGAAGTACAAATCCTTTATAGAGAACACACTTGTGCACATTTCAAAGCACAGTTGCTGTTTACCATATTTAAAAAACATAAAGGGTGGCTCACACAAAAAATATGGCACATTTTACATTTTGTATGTATTTTTTTCTGCCAGTATTTTAAATTGACAAAACAAATACAAATTATCCACTGAAATCTGCAGAAAAATACCAAATATATTCGTTCCCCGAGCACATGTTAACTTACTTTCAAGTACAAAATAAATAAATGTTGGAAATACTTAGCGAGTAATGAACATGGAAGCTTCATAGAGATTTTCATTAGCTTAGTGGGAAAGAGACTATTCCAAACTTCTACAGTGCTCATACAGCTATGTTTGTGTTTGGGCATTTGTCCTAGCCATCTTCTTCGACAGCTTCTGGCACTAATTAAGAGCCAAGGTGTTTCTCCACCTGACGTTCCATTAGCAAGTCGTCATGATCTAGGCTGGAGTTGTGCGCAGGCTGATAGTGCACAGAGCAGGCATTTATCAGTGGGCCCGGCGCATGCTCGCTGTGTAAGCTTCACCCATCAAACTGACACTTCTGACAGTTCTCCCACGGAGATGTTGACGTACAGTACGTCAAACTAACATTGCCATATGATTGGCATGTCATAAATACAAACAAGCTCATCTGATGATATTCTCTGTAATTGCTGTGTGCAGTGAGACAACGATAAACAATTTGAGTTGTCAGCCATAATAAGGCTATTTATAATTGACTGAACACTCTCCAGAGTGGTATGACTGATCTCTTGTTTCAGTGCTGACTGTGCTCTGCTGTCTTTTGTGTTGAGAGATGACAGTTTAATTGTGTTATGCCTGTCTTTTGCATTAAGGTTGTGTGATTTTCTTGTAGGCCTTTTGCGTTGCTTTTTTTGTTCTCTGTGTTTTGTGTAGGTTATCCGAATGCGCCAGAGGCTGTAAGAAAATGCCATCCATAAGAGGGTGATATGGTGCTGGAAATGGAGGGAAAAACTCTTCATGTACAAGATTACAGTGCCTACAGTGGTATTTGTTCCAATTGCATTGCCAGATTATACTACCAAGCACTCTTCCTTAGCAACTAAGAAGCCTACCTTAGTGAAGTCAGGTATTTAGCCATATAGGTCCACCTGAGGTAGCAATGACCCTGATACAACAGAGATGAGATCTTATGCTTCACAAACTTGAAGACAGATTTGCCCACAACTGTTTAGAGTGCCATAGAGTGTAGAGTATAAAAAAGATTTTATAGCAACAAAGGGTTGACCTTGTCACTTGATTCTCTATAAACTGAAAGAAACAACTGTTTGTTCAAATCATAAACAGAGCAATGAAGAAAGTGCTGTTGAAACAGAACCAGAAACTTTGTGCTACAAAACTGACATAAGCACATAATCTGTCCCTTTCCTCTGCAAATATTTTTGAGTGATTTTCACTTCATTGCACTTTACTGATGCAAAGGTATGCCATGTAATAGTATTCTGTGGCAAAATCATCACTGAGATTATTTTACATGTTCTGTAAAGCTTAAAAAAGCTTTACAGGCTTTTTAGGCTTTTACGTTACTTAATGTGTGAACTGAAGTTCTTTTATCAGGCAGATAAATTAAGACATAATTATTAGTTTTGTGATTGGTACAAAGTTCAGTAAGAATGCCAAGGCGTTCTGATGCAACTTTTGAAAAAAGTGTTTTAGACAAATTCTGGTTTTATTCTGCTGTTTCATATTTTTATACTAATTTTTTATAATGTTACTGAAACAGTCTGGACTGACCAGATTAGCGCTAATTAGCATAATCCCACCACATTGTTCTGTGATGACATTTTTGAATTTAGCAGAGGCTGAAGCTGAAGGAATTTAGACAAAAAGAAGTGATTCCAGACCTCCTTGTAATACATTTCCTTTCTATTCTTAACAAGATCTTTGATCTTGTGGTTGTCCTGCCATATGCAAACTGCAGCAAAATAGAAGACAACCTGACTCTTAAGCAGTAGCCGTTCTCTCTTTTTCCCATCTGTAAATCCAAGCAGGCTGCACTGACGAGACTCATGAAGGGTCTGTTTGCATTGATGTCTTTGATCTTCTATACAAATAATTATTTATTTGTTTGCTGTCTAATGACTCGAGTGGGCATCTGTGCAACATGAGCCTGTATGGTTTGCAAATGGCCCGCAGCCACATTTTTGTGCTGCTCCTTGGTGGGTCAAGCACAGCATCCCTTAGTGACGACTGATGAGCTGTGGCTTTTGTAAAGTGATGTGGTCAACATGCTTTTCACCAGCTCTTTGTAAGGGAGGCACTGTGTGGAGCTTCATAGAAAAGTTAGTTTAACATTACCTCACCCTTATTATGCTAGTGGTCTGGACTGACATTAGCTGGTGGGGTTTAGCTTTGCATAAACATTATGCAAATGACAAGGAACACTCCAGATTAGCAGCAGCTATCTAACAGTTGTTTAACCGCGATATACTTCACAACATTCAAAAGGTAGAAAACTTTCAGAGGTGCTTGATTAATTAGGGGGCTCTCCGTAATATTGAGTGCCTTGTAGTGCACCATTCATTGATAGTGGCACTCTTGTGGGCTAGCACTAGATCAATAAGAGGCCGTCTATAGACCTCCATGCACAACTGTGCACAAACTGCGCTTCATTCCCATGACAGCTGAATGGAACAGCAGGAGGAGCGAATGATATTCAGCTCTCCTGACCTGTGTGTCTGCTGGACGACCTCTCTGGTGACACATCCAAACACAATACAACTGCACAGTCTGATCATGACAGGCCAACACTGGAGCTTCCTCATGGATTCAGAACCGCAGGCCCAGCTGGAGTTTGGGCATCCTTTGAGGTTGATGCTCTTTCATTTAAGTTTCTTGGACTTGTTTTCTTTATGAATAGTGTGCATTACATCTGTTGTGTAGCCTGTAAGATGACAGAGAAGGTCTGGTTAATTAAACTGTGAAACCTTATAAATAGATGCTTCCAAATCAAGCAAAGAGTAATCATGAGTTAGTTGAGACACTTTTCATCCTGCTTTGGATTTTCAGGCTCCTCTAAATGCATCCTAAGTGGTATCCATGGTAAATGGTGTTGTAATTCTTGAGACAGGTGGGCTGTTAAATTATTTTTCACAGGACTTCCCTAGGGCCTGTTTGAACTGAGCTGAAACAGATTTCTTCTTTTTATAACCAACGAGAAACACAAACCTACTTCATTCTGCCTCACTTCTTCTATAGACAGCATATGGCAAATCGGGAGTGCAACAGTTGGTTCAGTGGAGGGCTACAGATTCATACAAAGGAAAGCCCAGACATCACTGGCATTCCAAACAGGAGGCAGGCACAGCCTCTTTTATTGCTCCAATATGGTGGTGCTTTTCTACAGAGAGCCACTTTTGTTCCCATATCCTGCAGCATTCAGACGCATGTTTTCAAATGTTTTACACCTCATATAACACTTTGTATTTGTCAGGCACACTTTGACACAGATGTAAGTGATGTTACTCTTTTGAAAGCGTCCAGCAACAGAGAAGGTTTTTTTTTTATCTAGCCAAAGAACTCTCAGCTCGATTGCATGAGAGGCCACCAGGAACTGGGTGGGGTTTTACAAGGAAAAAGGCCCCCTCTCATGATTTTGTTGAAGTTTCTGAAAGTTTTAGTAAGTATTAGTTCAGGAATATTGAAGTAAACCTGCCAGTATACAATCAAATGGGTTTTTTTTAGCATTGGTTTTAAAAGCATCTCATATACATTTTTTGCTGTTCATTATATCGCTCACATGACTTATGAATGAAACATATCTTCTTTTGTTTCCTAACTAGTAAATATAACTTCACTCTGTTCAAGAACAAGAAAGCATTGAGGCCCAGAGGTGATGTATTGTGCTTTTCAATTCAGTAGCAAAAACATGTGGATAACCCTATGCAAACTTTATGGTGAGAGTGGGGTTACATTGTTATTAATGGTAATTCTGAAAAGTTTGAGTTGGATTTAAAAGATGTTGATTTGAATATCAAAAATGAGAAGAAAATTGTTACTGAAAGGCACTGTGACCTTATAAAGAGTTCATTTAAATGTCCGTTCACTGACCCTAAGCTTGGAGTCATCTGGCGGTCTCCTGTCTGGGTAAGAGGACAAGACTTATCATCTCTCCATAAACACAGCACCTTCAGAAGCTTAGGGTAACACAAAGACTTTAGATAAGGCAAATATAGTCTCTGTGAGGCTGTCTGTGACTGGACCCATTCATAGGTTGGATTGTTTTTAAGTGGAGTGTGATGCTTAAAAGCGTCTCTCAACAGCTGATTACTATAACCACCGAACAGAGCGCTGAGGCTTGTTTGAGGTTTAAGGTAGGCCTACAAAGGAATCACAGTTGATTCTTTGACGGCAACAGTATGTTTGTATTCAAAACTCTTGCACCCCTTTTTGTCTTGAGAGACAAATTGAGGCCAGAGGCGAATCAAATTACCCTCTAAGCTCTCACTTGTGAGTCCCTGTAACCAGAGTATGACTAAAATGTTGTTAGTAATTGTGACTGAGCCTAAGGCTTTAAGAGTCAGTTGACCTTTAGACCTTGTTGTTAGTTGAAGAGCAATGTGACCTCTAAGCCAAGGCTACATCACATCAGTGCATTATTATTTCTGTCTCTGACTCATCATATAACATACTGGCCCAACATATAACATACTTATACTACATGAAGCATGTATGCAGTGCTTTATATAGCACTCTAGCTGCAGTTAGGGTGTATAAATGTGCCTACAGACCTCTCTGTCTCTATTGTGTGGATTGATGACAGGAGCTTTCACTACACTTACTTGAACCAAGAGGACCACTGCATGTAACCTTTGACCTCTGACCCTATCTGACACCTTCACACCCACCCAGGAAGTGACCCTACTCTGACCTGCCCGCTAGTGCTACAGAGTGAATAGGTCGGTTAAAGATGGGCGTTGTCAGAACGAGTGAGCGAACTACAGGAGCGGCCGCAGGGGTTTTGTTCTAATCGTTTCAGACCGATGTCGGCTTATTTAAAAGGGGCTATTACATGATAATGGCCATTTGAACTAAACGATGAGAGGGTTTAGGCCGTGCAGGGGGGCAGGAAAGTGGAGCAAAAGCAGGGTAGGGCCTGCTCGAGTTGAGTTTGATAAATGAACTGGGAGGAGATGCCCATCTGGTGCTCTACCTCTCCGCTTTTGCTTTCCTTTATTTTAGCTACACATTCACTTGAGCACCATTTTCTGTTTCACATGCTTGCTCCCTTCCCGCAGTATTTTGCCTTTTGGTTGCTTCCTCATGCCTCATATTTCCTACAGTTATTGCAGTAGATTTTGATATATGAAATTGGTTACACCTTGAGGTCTCTATCTCTCTCTTTAGCAGACCTCACAAATGACATGCGAAATCAAAGGGCAGGACCACAGGCCTCTTTGTCATACCCACATATGCACTACCCTGGGACCAGAGACTGATTGTTATCATTTAGACCGCACAGGCTTGACTTTAACCGGAGTGGACATGTGTGTGGAAACAATAACATTAGGAGCTCTTAATTTCCCCTGGAAACACCATCAATTATTCATGTGGATCCAGTTGGTGCTATGGTTGCCTCCTTCGCTCCATGAACCGCTGTTAATTACAACCTACAAGACTGTTACAGTTAATTTCAAGGCAAGCATATTGTCTCTTCAAGGCTGTCGAGTGGGTCATAAATTATCCTGAAGGTGAAGGAGAACTCAGGGGAAACAGTTATGAAAATTTCATCAATCTCAGCCGCGCGCCACAGCTGCTCCTGTCAGCGGCCGCATTGTGGAGGAGTAACGCTGGGCATGGGGTCAAACCTGGGGGGCTGCCTGGGCCAGGGGGGCCTGTCACATCCCAGGACCGCTCTCTGTCATGGCAACACACTTACACCCACACACGCACGCACACACCAGCCGTTACTAGGGTGCCGGGCAGAAAGCCATGGAGGCAATCTTCAGGCTGTCCTCTTCTATTAATTTACTTAAAGCATGCTCTGTGGTCAAGCTCTTCCTTTTATTAGATTGTGTGTGTGTGTGTGTGTGTGTGTGTGTGTGTGTGGTGTAATGTGTGTAATCATTATGGCACATTAGTAAGCCATTTTGGGGAAAATCACACTTAAGAATCTTGTTTCATATGATTAAAGCTATTCATACGTAGCAGTCAGTCATTACTTTGGGTGTCGCCCATATCTATGTACAAGTGATACGAAATGTTTGGTGTCATGGTTTTGCATGAAAGCTACAAGGCTAATGTAGCTAACAAATTATGCCTTTATGCCTCTTACTTATTTGGTTTATGACACACACTGTTATCTATAAAAATGGGCAAAAAAAAGACAAAATTCAGTCCTCCAAATCGCTACTATGCTGTTTTATGCTACGTAAAGTCCTTTCATCCATTTAATTCATATAATATGCTGTTAGAAATCATATAAGCAAGTCTGTTTGAGATTACTCAACAACTCGATATTGTGTGACAAGTGAATGATGATATTAGCATGCAGTCTCTATGATGCTAATGTGGTTCCATTACTTATTAGCTACATTAGCCAGCAAGTAGCTAATGTCTCTTATTAGTGTCTAAACTAAAGAAGGAAACTTTAGTCACTAAACATGTCATTACTGTTGGGCTGTTTGGGGCAGGGGGAAAACTGTGTAATCTTGATTTTTTCCTGGACTATCTCTTTAAGGGCCTCGTGTTGTGAACCTGCGTTCCCAATCTCAGTCCACTTCTCGTTGATGTCAGCCCTACATCACTTTATGTAATATTACACACACATCCATGCACTTGTGCACACACACACCTTATTTCCTGTGATCAGCAGTGCGGGGCCAGCAGGCTCCCCTCTGGTGCCCCTCTCTGCCAACAGCTGTGCCACCCTTCCGCAGTCATACATCAGCGCCCATGCCCATCCTCTCCCCTCGGCCCGAGACGGGCACTCAGGTGTGTGAGCGGCCTCACTCGTCAGGTGTGTGCATCCTCTTCCATCCCTCAATCTGTCAATTAGCGAGTGGTAGGATGAGAGGAGAGGTGTGTGTGCTGCATTCCAGTGGCAGGAGCTGTTATGTTGGCCGGCTGGCCTGTCACTGAGAGGAGCAGGGTGGAACAAAGCTGACATGGCTGTTTTGTCTCTTCTATTGTTAAGGAGTGGGAGGGGGGGTAGAATTTTAGAGTCTGTGATACTGACAGAATTTTTTCTTTTTCAAATAATAAGTTGAATGGAATGTATGACAGCTTGTTCTGTGAACTTACTTTTAGATGTTCAGTGATTTTAAAGGCAGTCAGTTTATGTTCAAATCCTCAATACAGTGTAGCTCTAGCATCGCTCCAAAAATTGTATTTCTAGAAGAAACTAGCTTGTCTACTGTACCACAGATGGGTCCTGGACATCAGGAGCAGAAATGGAGTCTGAAGTGTGTGTTCTCTCCATGAAAGCTGTCTGTATTATTCCCACCGAGCGATGTATGATGCCTGATTTAGCGGATGACCTTCTGTGTTTGGGGCTCTGTCTAGGTCTTTGCAAAAGCCGTCTCCTCCTTAAGACTGGCACGTTTTGGCACCTTGGACAGACGCGTAAACAGATGCAGTCTCTGTTAGTAATGACAGGTGATTATATGTGGCAGTGGTGCCAAGGCAATTAAACGGTGGGCTGACGGCACCATTTGGCGCACTGTTATCCCAGCGTTAGGGCTAATTGTAGCGGCACTTTCACTCCTGCCAGGACGTGACTTCGAACATCGTTAATTTTACACAAGAACATGTCGTCTGGAGATGAATGCTGGCTTTAATGGAGCTCACTTCTATCCAGACAGGATCAGACGCGCGGAAGTAATTAGCCTCACCAGTTTTTTCCCCTTTTTTACATGAAGGGTGTGTTCATATGTGCATGTGTGCATATTATACGCTATTGCGTTTCCTTGGTGGTATCACCTTTGATTTGGCATGCTTAAAATGTGCATGGTGACCAATGGTTCAGTAGTTTGACAGATGTGACAATATTCCTTCCTGTTTGATATTTCTTTAGCTGTGCTGCCTCAGGCCTTTAGTCTACTGGCTATATGAGGGGGAAAAACAGAATTTAATTAAGTCTATGGTTTTGATACATTTGTTGCAAGGAGATATATGATTGACTTCTTGTGATGATACTCTCAATGTTAGCAGTGTGTCGATGCACATTTTTCAAGGTTTGACATTCAATATACTTTTTAAATTTCGAAAGTGTTACAAATGGTTTAATTCTACAGAATTCTATTTATATTCTACACAGATTGGTTTGGCTCTGAGAAGTAACCACAGTTTTTTCCTATTTCAAAGAAAAAGACTGTACAGTAGAATGCCCCTGTGCAAAATAGTGATTTTTTTTAAGAGCAGTTGTCTTAAAAACACAAATACCTGAACTGCCTCATATAACTTTAGAGAAAAAAAACAACAATCTGAATAGCCTTGTTTAAATTTACACAAAATGTCCCTAACTGAACTACCTCATGTAAACCTTATACAGAATACAACCACCTGAACTGTGTCTTTTAACACTTAGCAAATAAATAATATTTAGCAATGACAAATTATTACAATTCTTCATAAAAGCAGTCCGGTTCAGCAGTATATGCCTATGTAACTGAGAGCTTGAGCATTTCTGTAATTCTGAGAAGATCCTTACAGATAAACTTTTTATCTTTAACACTGGGTAGAACAGATTTGCATTTAATGGATGTGCTTTAAACTGATTTAGTATTAGGTAGCTGTAGCAAAATATAAAGCTGGCTGTCCTGTCTTAATTCATGCCTGGTCTGGACTGTGCCAAATGTTTTAATGGCCCTCACTTGGTCTTGCAGACCAGTTAACATATGATGCCATTTGCTGTCGCACAATGTGGCTTGGTGTTATTCTTTAATTACTCCAGCTTTAACAGCACAGGGCTTGGGCAGCCTCTGCTAACCAGCTTTAATCAGACCGGATTTCTATGAACATGCTTTACCAGTGTGCAGTGGTATGTATGACTTAACAGTCATGTACACACACCCTTTCACTGGCACATGCACATTATTTTATTCTGATCCACAGACCCCAACACATGTATGTCTTATCCTTGGCTTTATAGAACATGTGTTGCAGGAATGCAGTCTGGAATGGAATACAGTGGTTTAAAAATGCAGTGTGGTCCTTTGTTTATTTTAGCAAATGTTTTCCCTGACCTAAATCCCACCATGTGAAATATTAATACAAAGTACAGCAAACAAGTAGACAGACATGTTTAGGTGAAGTTTGTATGTGTACAAACAAACTGATTACTTGTTAGTTTATTGTCATGATTTTACAGTTTGCACCAGTACCCCACCAATACAGTACAGTACAGTTTTTTCTAATTCTGCCATAGTACATGTGTTTAAGAACATGTGACATGTGTGCTGAGAGAAGATTTGTAGTATTCCTCAGATTATCATTCCAGTTACTGACCACATACACTTTTGAAAATATCACTGCCAATTCCTTAGAAGGTACGAGTCATAGAACCACTGTTGGTCTCTTTTAATGGAGCCATTTTAATCAAAGGGGTCAGTGAGTATGAAGAAATTTTAAACCTTTTTAAATATTTAATTATCTGCATAACGCATGAAGGTTCGCTACCAATTAACGATATTTCCTGGAGTCGGAGGCGCAATCCAGGAACCCATCAGAAATGCTGAAGAACCTTTATTGTATTTGTCATTTTTGAAAATGCAAATATTACATTAATGTAAGGCGCGATATGTGTATGTGTGTATGCCTGTGCTGGCAGAGGACAGTGGTGTCAGATGGAGTGTAATTAGGAATCGGTGAACAGACTGTGCTCCCGGTGGGGTGAGTATGCTAGATGCTGTTGGGACTCGGTGTTGTCAGTTTGGCCAAGGCCAGCGACTCTTAAATATTGGGTCAAAGACACTTCCTGTGTGTTTCCATAATCCCCCTACACGGCCCAGCCAAACTCATCAGCGGCTAATGAGACACACACACACACACACACACACACACACACACACACACACACACACAAAACATATAAATAAATAAATATATATTTAAAAAATAAATATATATATAAAAAATAATTTTTTAAAATATGTTTTGTGTGTGATAGAAATTCATAGATTTCGCTCTGTAAAGACGGACTATTACAATCTCCTCACTGAAAAGTTTCAATAAATTATAGTAACAAACAGTAAAAGTTTAAGTTGATTTACTTGATTGAAATTTCATTTCCATATGAATGTTACATTAGCAGTTATCAAAGTATTTTACATTTTTAAAGAAATCATTAGATTTATGTGGAAATGATGTAAAATCAGTGCATTTTTTAAAAAACTGACGCTACTTGCATTAACAGTGGAATGCCGTGGCATGGTGGACTCACATCTCAAGCTTGTGTCCTCTGTAAGCTTGCAAGTTACTCACATGACAGTCCTAAATAACTCTTGTCACAGACAATTATATTTGTGTTTAATTTAGAGCACAAAAATACCCATGCCAGTGTAGCTGATACAACCATGACTGTTCAATTTGCCATGGACATAACAAACTCATATCATACTATTAGATCACACTCCAGCACAATAGAGGGAGCTTAGAGTTTCTGGCAGTACAGTTTACAGTCCCAGTATTTCTGCTAATCCCCTTCTGATTGAAATGTCACTTGTAGTGTGACAAGACTCTTCACCCTGAGCAGCGAATTCTATATTTACTGCAGGTCCAGACTACATCTCCACTGCCTATGCCTGCATCTATTCAGCCCACCCTATATGGCCAACAGCAAAGCAACGTTAGGCTGAGTTTCCTACCATTTTATGCAAGTTTATTGGTGCATTTTCAGTTTCAGTCTAAAAAGCAGAGGTTCCTAAATGGTTCTTGGCTTACACATATGGTTAAATAAGTGTAAACTAAAAAGATTATTTGCACTCATACATCACATTTCTAAAAATAATTAATTGAGCATTCTTTTTGACGTTTAAAGGAATCCAAAGTAGTTCTTCGATGCATCACTTAAAAATGTTTTTAGGAGTGCATGTTGCTTGTTTTCTCACCATGAAAACCAACATAATATTAGTTGGGGTTTTTTTTATATAAAAATGTATGCCTTACTGGTCAGATTTATTACCAGTCTACTTTAATGCAGCAGAGAACATGCTGTGATTTGTTTTTGCTTAACATTTTTGTGGTGTAGAATAAATTAATGTAGTGGTGTAGTAATTTAATCATTTCATTATTCCTGCCTTCACTTAACAGAAGAAAATGTGTCAAATACATGTGCTGAACTGAGAACATGATGAGAAGATGAATGAGAAGTCAACTACCTTGTCATAGTTTTAAATTCTTCTTTCATACTGAACACTTTTCATTGCTCTCAGGGGGTGCATTACTGTCATTTATACTGATAGGCATGATAGCAAAAACAATTTGTTGGTTTATATAGTATTTAGACCTGAACCCGTCAAAGCAAAAGTGGAAATTGGTCTCGACATATTGACATATTATATTTATTTTTCCGAAAAAAAATGAGTTTATTCTGATGAAAATCAATTGATCACTTCTTTATTTTTTGTCCCATATTTCATATGAAAGAATCCAAACAGTGCGATATACCTGAACTGCTGTCATCCTTCTCCCTTCCCTGCTATCTAAAGACACTTTGACAGCTGTTTTAAGTGGATGAAATGGAGGGAGCAATTAAAGAGTGTTAAACTGCAAGAGAACTTCAAAATGGAGACATTTAAACTTCTTTTGTCCCCTCGTCTGTGACAAACTGAGAGAAAGGGCACAACTTCAGTTGAGCAGAGTGAGAGGAAGTAAAGAGTTGTCGACAAGAATAGCGAAGAAAGAAAAGCGCCATCCACCTAATCTGCTCCGCTGCACAGAGGAATATAATGATGACGTTGGTATCCAGTTGGGGATTTTAGATTTTTCATAGAGGTTGACTTCATTTAAAGGAGAACTGAACTGAGATCCGAACTCTTTGAAAAACAAACACACCTCCAAGGGAGAGATCTGAGAACAAAAGTGAAAGATGTACGTGAAAGTAAAAGAAAGAGAGAGGGAGGAAAGGGAAAGAAAGCAAAGCACGAGGAAGGACTTTCAATAGCACTGTTCAGTGTGTTTACATGCCGGTGAGACAGAGCCGGCAAACATGGTAATTACTGCAGAGTTAGTGAGTTAATTAAGGAACGTTAAGGGGCCCGCTGGAGTGGGCTTTTGACAGACTGCTAAAATGACTTCTCATTACCTTTCCTGATGACCTTAGAGGTAACAACCAGGGTGGACTTCCAAATCCTGCAGTTATGACTCATTCTTATTCCTAAGGAGTACCCTTCTAAAGCACACGTGACTTGTGTGCAGTAAGACATTTGGAAATAAAACACATGCATTTGGAAATAGCGTGAAAAAACAAGCGAGAGCGAGGCCCAAATTAATGCCGGGTAAAATGGATTGTGGCAATTTTCTGTAGTTAAACACAATATGCTTTTAGTCATGCTCTTGTATTCTCCCAGCAACATCACCTGCTAATGAAGCATTATTAATTCTTTAGATATTAGATATTATTTGACTATTATTTTTTTACATGTTATTGTCAGATAATGTTCTTGACCTTTTTGTGTCATAAAAATAATGTTCTCATCCCGAGTCTTTTCTTGATTGCTGGGTTCCAAAGTTCCACCGATGTTGTTTTGTTCACATCCTTGGGGCCATGGAAGTATGTGAATAAGTCACAATGAGGGCATTCTAGGCTAAAGCACAGCCCCTATATGGCAGGTTAATTATAATACAGTAACACATCTAAGTCTCTTACAGTAAACAAGAGAAGTTCACAAATCTCCATATAAACAAAAAAAAAAGATTTTTGGAAGTTCTTTTGTGCTCAAATTCCTCAAAAGCTTAGTATTACGTACACATAAAATCTATTTTGTTTCCTCTCTACTTTGCCGTCAGAAATAAATTTACTACTTAAAATAAATTTGCCATATTTGACACACTCTCCTCTGCTCATATTTCTTAGAAAGAACTAATTTTCTTGCATTTAAGCTGGAAAACTGGTTTAACGTAAATTAGTTGTCTTATATTGTTCATAATTTCATTTGTAGCAGAGATGTGTGTTTGTATAAAAATGATTAGTTTCAAAGTATTAAGCAAAGTGTTAAACGTATAAAAACTTCCCCTGTGCCTTAGAGGTTATAGTATTTTAAATGTGGCACTAAAACATGTTGAATTGAGCTTAGCTAATACAGGGAGTACATTATTAGATATTGTTCTGATTATGTATCTTACTTTTGGTTATTTTATTTGTTTTTATACACATTAAACGTATCAGCACTTCTTTACATGGTATCAAAATGTTACGAATGGATTAATAGAAATTGTCCAAAAGTGCTTCTAAGTAAAATTCCTTTTTACAAACACCGAAAGTCAAGAAAGTTTTTTTCCGCATTCTTTAAAGCTACTTTCTTTGGTGATACAAGGTTTCATCCTGACAGTGACGATATAAAATAAATGCTTTTGTTTCCATGATTGTGTCTGAATGCTGATTTCTACATTTTTTTTTGGTCTAAGGTAGTTTTTGTACCTGGCTACAGATCTCCATATGCATCTGTCCGACAGAACAGCAGTGCTATCATTGGTACACACTTTACAAGTGTAACCTCTTAAAATATACATGCCGAGAGTTTGCAAAACAACACTTTTTGCTCTTTTATTTCTCTGATAGCTATTGCATCTCCTCTAGCTGAGGTCAGACACTCAGCGTTATTGAATCACGTCTGATCCGCTGCCAATGAGAATCCAATGCCATTGATCTCTGTGTAATATGAGCTCATTAGTGTACCGACTCAGGGTCAGGTTGTTTGGGAAATGAAGAGGGCGGCCATCTTGACCTTAGCAAGCGCCTCCAATCGATTAGCTCTGACTGGGAAAATAAGCCACTGAGAGGTTAACTCTGCTTTGCCTGAAACATGATTACAGTACTTCAGCCTCTTGGTTTTTAAGCATTAGACCAGAGTAACTTAATTAGCACTTTCTTATAGTATTAATAATGACTTAGGGCAGACTGATTTACATTGATTCTTGTTTCGTGTGTTTCAAGAGACGAATGGCACTGCATATTTGATGTGTTTAAGTGTGAGAGTGCTTGCTAAACTGCTGTACTCCAAGGTAATGTTCTTCATGCATTAGATTAGAGGCTATATAAGTATTTCAATTGAGTGTTATAGACAGAGTTAAGTGTGACTACACATAAAGGTTTGCAGCACAAAATATAACCCGCATTTCGGGCAGTTAAGAGTAATACAGCTTCTTGTCATGTATCGCCTCTCAGATAAACATCTTTCAAAGTGATTCGACTTATCTATATATGTTGCTACTCAGGTATTGTCATTCATACAGTCACTTTAGCTGTAAAGTCTGCTGAATTCTTAACAAATCCTAACAAACCAGTGATCTTACAATTACAAAAGTGGCCCTTTCTGCCGCTGAACCTCATCTGTCCTCTAAACGATTGTTGACACTGTGGAGCAGCATCTAATATAAATGGTTAATGGGTTGTGATGACCAACTACATGGTTGAAAGACCGTGTAATCTCCCCTCAATTACTGAAAGGCGCATGCAGCCCTCTACCTCTGAAGCCCTTCGCTTCCTCACTCGCTCTCACCCTCTCTCGCTCTTTCTCTCTCTCTCTCTCTCTCTCTCAACCAGCTGCCACTGACGAGCTCTGATCGCTGTGCTGTCAGGTGTAAAAAATGAAAAGCGCTGCAGTAAGAAAGGCACTTAGATGCAGTAGGCAGATGCCTGGTTATTTGTGTGCTCGCACCATGTGTCACAGTACAAACTCTGCGGCCCTCTGCATCTGCACGCCTATTGCTTTAATTATCCATACAGTCTGTCAAACTGCACTGCAGAAGTGGGCAGCTACACTGAATGTATATAAGGACGTGTGTGTGTGTGTGTGTGTGTGTGTGTGTGTGTGTGTGTGTGTGTGTGTGTGTGTGTGTGGTTATATTAATACAATTTGTGCCCTCCTGGTGACAAGTTAGAAAAATGCAGTACTCAAAAGCTAACTCTTGCAGCCCGAAAGAATCAGATTTAAAAATACACTGCTGATATGAAGGCATCCAAATTGTGTCAACATTTCCCTCTGCATTCCTAAAATAAAAGGTTCTTCACACTCACGTTTCATTTACAAAATGTTTCTTTCACAAATGGAAAGGTTTTTTAGAGTACCAAAAATGGCATTGCTCCAAAAAACCCTTGTTTGCACCTTGAGCATAGATGTGGCTTGTAAAAAAGAAAAGCCAATAATGTTAGTCTGCATTCAGTTTTTTTCTCATTCTTTTTTGGAAACGTTTGAGTGAGCTTATTGACACAAGTGGGGGTAAAGAAGAAAGTTCTTTGTCTGAAACTGAATCCCATACCTTATTTATGATTAAATGAGAAAAGAAACAGTGTGAGTTCAGAGCTGTTTTGATAAGGGCTATCGGTTTTGAGCTGCTTTTTTTGCGATGGTTTTGATTAAGAGGATTATACGTAGTTTAATGAGGTTTCCAGTCGAGCGCACCGAGTAATGGGGATAATTTCCAGCCTGGGATTCTCCTTTCACTCCAACCCTAAACGATCCGAAAATCCACACTTCACACAATCAATAGGACCTCATGTATTCAAACTATATGACTGTATTCAAACTATAGGTTCAGTCTTCAGTTCATAAAACAGTTCATAAAAAACAAACAACTTATTTAATGACGTTTTCTTTCCTAACAGCTGCTGGGAGGTTACCTAGACCAAAATCCCATTCAACATAATGAGAACTGAGCGTATAATTTTTGTTTTTTTTTCATTTTAAATTTATTTTAAATGCATTTGAATGGCCAACCTGTCAGGATAGAAAGGCTGTAGTTTTTGTTGTATAAATAAGGTACTGTTCGCAAGGTAGCAAATTTGTTGTTTCTAAGCTACTTTGTTTTAATTTGCCCCAGCAACATAGACCATCTAGGTAGTGTAGCATTCAAAACTGGCGACTTTCATGACTCTAAACAATGTTTAAAACAGTTTCACAACGGGTTGAATGGGATTTTGGCCAGTGTTCTGTAAAGCTTGTTCAGCTTCAGAAGAGCACATTTGTAGACAGAGCATGGATAGGTCAATTAAACTGACTGCTTTTGAAATCATTAAAAAAAATCACTTCACTTCTTTATCGATTTAGGACCGGTCCCGTTTAAGAATAAGTAGGAATAAGCTCACTGAAATAGCCCAAAATGTGATTTAACGGGGGCAGCCATGAAAATGGTGGCCCTTATATTGGCCCAAACAGCACAGTGTTCCCTTTCTCTGACCCGTGCTTCTTTAGATGATTCTGTTTTACTGTCGCTCCTGTGGGGCCACGGCTAAAGGCAGCAGACTGACTAATGTTTTTATTACCTTCTAGACAGGCAATACAAATGATTCTCAATCTAATGTAATCACACTTCTGCAAAAAAAAAAACCCCAAACATATGAAGAAAGGAACGTTTGCACATATATACGCAACACTAATGTCACAGCTCAGGGCCTTGGCTTGCCTCTGGGCTTATACTGTACACAGACCCTCTCTCGCAGTCGTGGTGGAAAAGAATGATGTGAATATTATTCCTTTCTGAGTGGCATTAGAAGCCCTCATGGTCTCGGCGACAACTTTATCGCCGCGCCAATATGAAAACGGAAGGGGTTGAAGCTCATATTCAGCCATGATTGACAATTATGGCCACATAATTCTCCCCCTGTCATTTCTGCTCGCCGGCACCTTCTCTCTCCATCGAAGTGACATCCCTCAGATAGAGGGGGATAAATATGTCATAAATCAAGCCAAAGGCTTATGGGCCCCCACTGGGGTAATCTGCCATGCTGCAGCGGCCCAGTATTCATCATTAGATTGTGAACTAGAGCGAGGTCATGGCACCAGGTAATTTCCTTTCTCTTTCCTTCTCTGTCTGTGTCTCTCTCTCTTCCTCTCTCTATCTCTCCATCTCTCTCCTCTCTCTCTCTCTCTCTCTCTCTCTCTGTCATTCTCTTTCTGTGTCTGTTTCCCTTTTCTTATCTGTCTCTTTCTTCTTGTCTCTTCCTTCTCTCTTTTTTCTCTTTCTCATTCTCTTCCTCTGCCTTTCTTTTTCCCACTCTTTGTGAGTTCCTCTTTCTATTCCCATCTCTTTATTTGATTTTCTTTTTCTTCTTTCCTCTCTCACTCTCTCACTTTCTCTGCTTTTTAATTTCTCTCTCTTTCCCCCATCTACCTGTCTTGTCTGACCCCTCTATCTCTCTCTGTTTGTCTCTCACTTTATCATCCCTCTCTCTATCTTTGTGTTTCTTTTTCTTTTTTCCTTCCCTCTCCCTGTCTCTCTGTCTGTCTCTTTTTTATTCGCTCTCTTTTTCCTACCCCCCCATCTCTCTGTCTCTCATTCTCTCTCGCTGTCCCTCTCAGACCTCGGACACACCATGTGAAAAGGCTCCTCATCTCCGCCAATAAGAGAGCATTAAGATGAAATCTCTGTATCCTCACTCCCTGCACCCTACTGTATTCACTGATAACCACATTTCACATCAACACTTCTCCTCTTCTTTTTCCCTCTCCCATCTGCCTCCCATTGTGTAGTGTGTCTGTCATCCAATGATTTATTAGCATCTCCTAGCACTGCTGTGCTAGCTTCAGTTTGGTTAGCGCTGGCGGTCCTGTCAGATATAGAGTTAATTACCAGCCATAATGAGGGGCTGCTGCTTGGGTGGACATGACATTTGAGGCGTGTCGTTGGTGAGGAAGAAGAAAAAAAAAACAAACAAACGGAAAAAATTTCATTAGCACAAAGTGACAGCTTGCTTTTATCTGGTGGAGCTGCTCGGATTGAACTCCGCTCTCCGTTGTTTGTTCTGAGCATAATGAACTGCGCAGGCATTTTCCTCTTCTTCTGACACGGACAGTACCGGATTCCTCCTAACAGTCAACACTAACGATGAAAAAGCTCGCCCTGCGTGTGTAACAGCAAACACATCAATTATTCATTTTTGTTAGCCTTATTATCTCCCCTCCACCGACATTAAATGCTGCGCGGTATTTGAAGGCAGCTAATGATCAATGGGCCTTGAAGCCTGTGAATGCAGTGAGGTGTGTGACAGTACTGATTATATTTACACCTCATTCCCCTAAATATAGACTATGTGCTGTCCTGCTAGTCGGGATGAATACGGTGTTAGCGTGGAGATGTTGCCTGGCGAGGTGACAGCAGTGGAGAACAGTGCTTGGTCGTAATGAGAGGGCTGGTGTGCAGGGGACTTGGGGGGATGACAGGGGCCCGTATGCATCATTTCTACCTGCTAAGCAGATGTCTATACTGCATACGCTCTCTCTCACATGTTGCGGGGTTGACATACCCTGTGGAAGTTGCTGTAGATATGCAGGATATGCAGACAACCTTTTTTTGATGCTGAAAATGCATAAAACACACTGGATGTCTGAAATAACAAATCGATGCAGAAACTTGTGATCACATTTCTGTAAAGATGGCCCTATTTGCAGCAGGTAGTGCAGTTCATTTCATTTGACAAAGTCAACCTTGTGTTTTCAGGGCACGGGGGCTAAAGTCTTCTCAGGCAAGTCTTTTAATTCAAAGAAACATCCAATTTGCCGCCAAAGCCTGCACTGGTACATTAACATCTACAATAGAATTGAACTTCTTTTCATTTCCAATAATAATTTCAGCACGGCATCGCAAGCCTCCAATTCTAGAAGGAGATCTTGCATTTTGCCAGGTTTCATTTTCGCCCTGATTTCCCAACTTCTCTCGCTAAGTCTACAGTTTCTCCTCCTAGATGTTCATTTGTTTCCCCGTCTCCTCTTTGCTTTCATTTCCCCATTTCTGTAATTCTTTTATTTTTCGATTTCCTTTATTTCTTGTCTGGCTAAATCACATCACCCCCTCCAATCCCCTGCCCCCCTTCCTCCTCGATAAATAATTTGGGGTGATGCGCAGAGCCGTCAGTCATATGGGCGCACGTGGCGTGGGCTCTGCCGTGATGCGATAACCGCTCCCATCTCTTCGCTGAGGCATGGAGATTTATTGAGCCGCGATAAGTGACGTGCTAGCCATCACACTCAGCCAAATAGACTCCCCTATGCGTTTATTCTTATTGCGGCAAGAGATGCAAAATGTCTCCCCAGAGGGCCCAATTGCTGCCAAAGAGGCCTGGCAGCCTGTATGTGTCATTACTTTCTATTAGATAAAGAAGGAAATGCGGCTCGCTGGGACTTCACCGATGATGGCAGTCGTTTGTGTGAGTGACAGAGCATCACTCACCGGCAGCCCTGAAGATGACTCGCAGGCACAGGCCCGTCTTCTGCTGTCACATTTCTTCTCCCCTATTTAGATGTTTCCCTTGTCTTTGCAGAGTTTCGAAGTCATTATGGATCAAAGGGCTTTCAGGCTGATGTTGGAAACACAGTGCAGCGGTGGCGGAAGCAGCCCTATCACCGGCTGTCACAACTCACACACACTTTCAAACATGCTCCGCTTTCGGGCCTCAAATAGATGTGTACAATCACTGTGTGATTATAACCATTTAATAGATATGATATAAATTGTTGCTCTTGAACTATGCCTCACACCACTGAATTTTGAATATTTTCTTTTGTTTGTTTCTCTCTGATGCCCACTTTTGTTTGTGAGGGTTTATGAACCATAAATGGTCATAATTCATTTTTGCATGATCATTCTTCAAATCTGTCTTTATCTCTTATAAACAGTTTGTGCCTTTATCATTGCAATAGCATAAATATACTACTTTGCACTGAAAGGGCCCATATCCTTCATTTTTCTTGCCTTTTATTAGTTGTCCCTGAGGTCTACTTATGATGGTTTGCGTAGTTTTATGTACTAAAAATGGCTATAATTCATTTTTAAAAGCATTTTCTGTTCTCTATTTATCTCTTACAATTAAACAGACTGTTTCTGTTAATATGGTTTAAAACTTTAAGACTTATATATGTAAATTAACTTCATAATACAGGTTACCTTCTAACCTGTATTATGACTTATTTAAAAAAGCACTCCTGGCTGCTCATAAAGCCCCCATTACTTAAATGTGGCTGGATTTAGTTAAACTGCTATTGGCTGAATCGTTGGGCAGATGCAAATACACTTTTGAGTTTTGTGACATTACATGACAGTTATTTCAAAACTGCTGTTTCTGAGTGAACAATGTTTTGCAAGTTTGACATTAGTTCAACACTCCAAAAAGTGAAGAAAATACAATTTTTCGTGATGTGGTCCCTGTAAACAGAATTCCCCTTATCCCACACACCACTGGATGTGAACTAGTTGCACTAGTTTGTGGATTGATGTCTTTGGACTGTTTGAGGGCATTAGTATACGCACTGTTTGCACGGGCAGCACCAGGGCTAAGCTGATGTTTCAAGCAAAGCCCCAAATCCGTTATTCAATTTTGGTTTGTCGGAATGCTAGGAAGTACGTCCCTTTTCCCCTATCCCCATATAATCTACTTGCTAGCTGGTATTACGACTTTAAGTGAGGATAACTAGTTCACTTTCATTCCTAATTAGATGTAAGTGTCAAATTAATTTTATGACATTACACTAATGTCCAAAAGAACTAATGTTAAAATTCTGGATATTTTAAAATTTTAAAGTTGGATATGTTGAAAATGGAATGGTGTGTAAGTGCACCCTGCGGTGGGCTGGAGCCCTGCCCAGGGTGAGTCCCTGCCTCGTGCCTGTTGGCCCCAGGATAGGCTCCAAGTACCCACGACCCTAGTGAGGATTAAGCGGTTACAGAAAATGAATGAATGAATGAATGTTGAAAATAAATAATGGCTATGTTAAAATTCTGAATTAGTTTGGCACTGGCTATACCATGGGACTTAAGCCCTGTATGACCCTAGAACCTCCCCTCACTATAAATAGTACTGTGGCACTTAAATTTCTCCTCACAGATCGATAAACTAGGTAACAAAAAATCATACTTCTGAAATTATTAGTATTATTATTTTCACAAGAAAAGGGAAAAATGTTTTGCTTTAACATATGTTAATATAATAATACTGAATTACATGTGATCTTGGATCATTCATTTATTCATTATGAAATGTTGTAAAGGGCAAAATTATAATTAAAAAGACTGCACCAAAGAGAAGAGAAGAGAAATTTGGGTCCTCAAGCCACATGTTATACATAAGACTGACCACTCTTTTCTGCTTTGTACATCACAGCTATTTGCTTTGAAGCCTGGCGCTGTGTTCAGTGTTTGTGAATACGTTCCTGTGGGTATGAACTTGTAGAGCAGGTTCTGGATTGGTCAGTAAGTCAGAGGTCACTGCAGTGATTGGACAGTGCCATTACAGAGTGGCCTTCTGTTTCATCCATTGCTAATGTGTGACTTTGTTTCTGCCCATCCGTCCACCTGCAGTCAAGCAAATCCCTTTTCATTAAATATTCACATGGCCCGTAACGATTTCCTGTCGCTTTGTGTCTGTGTAGCTTGTTTTTTCCCTCCATTTTCCTCTTTGTCAAAAGCTATTGAAGTCAGCATCAAACAGAGATGGCTTTTAGCTCTGTGCTTACAGGAGTTTAAAATCAATGCTGTCACAGACGTGATGTAAGATATGGTCGCTATACACACCGCACACATCAAGCCTTACTCTTTCCTTATGTCATGCACCCCCATGTAGTAGCCTTGCTTAGCTTCTGGAGCCCCACAGCATCTTAGTGAAGTTCATGTGACTCTGAAAGGTGTTTTTTTTGAGGCATTGTTGAACCCTAATTGGTGATACAGTGAAAGAAACCACAAGGGGAAGAATATATAATCACAAACTCCAAAATGATTAATAAAGGGACAGTACTAAAAAGAATCTGTACTTACTTCCAGGATTACACAAGCTTAAGAAGTAAAACAGTAAAGAAACTGATCAATGTTATTGATGAAAAATTATCTTAGTGAGTCAAGACAACAGCACAAGCGCACTGCTTTACATTCAGAAAACAAATGAAAGGACACATCTTCCTTTTTTCTTGCATTTTATTTTTCCCTTGAGGTCTACCTATTACATTGGTGTGACTGTAAGGGCCAAAAAAACAACTGTGAACCATTTTTCATGAAACTATTCCAACCAATCATTATCACTTAAACACTTTCTGTTGCAGTACATTTTATAAAAGATATATGTAAATGACCTCTGTTCCCGCTGGCTCCCCTGTCTCATTTGAAAAGCATTTTTGTCTACACTACTCCTCCTTAAAACACTGGGTAAAGCTGGGTGTCTAAATTTGGTCCTGTAGGATGATTTCTCTGTTCAAACACACCTGGTTCAACTCACCTGTTATTTGCCAGGTATAGCAAATTCAGAATGGGCTGTTTTAGAGCTGCATTTGCATAAATGGACTGTATGGACTGAGGAGTGAATGGTACATAATGAAACTTAAACAGTGCTTGTGTACCACATCATCCTCTTTTATGAAATAAATAAATAAATAAAAGTGTGACTAAACAAAGTGACTCTAATATAACCAAATTACCTGAGCAGAATTTAAATTCTTAGTCTAAAAGAGTCCAATAAAAACAAAGAGATATATTCTGTGCAATGATGTATTTGTGCATTAAACACAATGTCAGAGAGGGTCTAAGATTGCTGGGTGTTTTATGACATGCAGGCTCGTGGGAGGGATGAACTGAAACATTATTGGTTTATATTGTTTTTCCCTACAGTGATGTAATCAAAATGCAGAAGATGTTTCAGAGACGGGCAAAAGTCAGCAAACTTCAATCAAAGATTACAGGACAAATAGAAACATTGTGACTAAGCACAGCATCACTGGGTAATCAGCTTAGATGGTGTTCATATGAATGCCTGCAACAGTTTCTTTTAGTCAGGTCCACAGTTGAATGAAGAAGGTTGATCGATGAGCAGGCGCCGAACTGTTGCCAGTTGTTAACTATGTCTCATGTTTCTCAAAGAATGGTCGCCTTTCCTGGTGTTATTGTGTTATGAAAACAAGAAACGGAGATACCACACACACACACAGACTAAAGGAACATATGTAAAAGTGTTCAGTAAGAGGATAG
>JBBPCX010000135.1:8713181-8763071 GCA_037974365.1 Hydrocynus forskahlii | reverse complement strand
TTTTCATATATATATGTGTGTGTGTGTGTGTATAAATATATGCACATATACATATATACATATTCACCTAATGCGTGCTTATACCCTTCAAATGCTAATCTGTTGCTTATGTATTTTCTGTACAGCTGATGTAAGCACAATGTATTTTACCTAGACCTACACACTGGTTTCACAGTCACTGGATTTTTCAAAGATCTTTCCTCTGTATCATCTGAATACTGTTCTTTAATCCACTTATGTAAACTTAAATTATGACCATACCGTCACAGAGGAGAGGCTCCTCTTTTGAGTCTTGGTTCCTTTCAAGATTTTTTATTCTTAAATTTTTGGGGGGTTTTTTTGTTGCTGTTGAGTTCAGCTTGTTCTTATAGATCTGTACGCAGAGTTTTACAAACCTCCTTCTGCATTAATAACGTAGCGTAAAACAAAATTGTTCTTAATTTTGAATTCTACCGAAGATATTTTACCTGGATGAATCTTCAGTCATTCATGGAATGCTGTTTAGTTGTTGTACCCCTGGCAAATGTGTTGACCTCATGAGGTTCATTCCCAACTGTTTCAATGGCTTACAGCCTCTGGGCACACTTTTTTTTAACACGTTTGACAAATGGACAAATGTTTTTGCTCATCAACTTTGACTCTGTTGGTCTGCCTGGTTTATAGGCTGGTCACGGCTCTAGTTCAAATTGTGTCAGGCCATGATTCCACTGGGTTAACATCAGGTGACATTCCTTTCACTCGTGTTCGACAAGCTGAGGAGCTGCATGATTGGCTGTGTTATTGAATGTGAATAGTTCACCATCTGGTTCGAGAGTTTCTGACAAGTACAGTTCTGTTCCGAGGGTAACATTATCTGATATTACTGACAAATGGGGTATTTATGGAATTCATGGCTCATGGAGGTGTTTTTTTTTGGGTTTTTTTTTAGAGCGGCATGTATGTTTTTTAGTTTTGTCAATATTACCTACTGTTGAAAACATCTGAATGGTAATTAGCCTATGGGTGGTTGAGATGCTGTTACTTCATTGTATTTTTCAATGCATTGCTGTTTGAACAAATAATTCAGATGGAGGTATGAACTTTTAGTGTTAAACAGCTTTTGTTTTCATCTAAATGAATCGGATGGCGATTGTTTTCATGCTGAGCTGTAGTCTAGCTCTGTAAGCGAACAGAATCTCAGTATGGCGAAGCATGATATCCCAGAGGGAGTTTATTGTTCTCTTTTATTTCACATGTACGCAAAAAGAGATTAATCAAGTACATGAGTGTGTTTGCTGATAATTAGCGGATAATGTGTGGGTGATTAGTGGAAAGTTGTTTGTTGTAGTTAAAATGAAGTATCTAAGGGAGCATATTAATTGTTCACTTTACAGAGGTCCACAGATCTATAAGAGATATGTCTTATATAGGTTTATATTTTGGCCATTTACTGTTTATTATTCAATGTCATTTACTGATTATTTCCTGTCAGTCAAAATCAGTCTCTGAAACCTCACACCAGTCTCACAAATGTCAGAGAAGTACTTTTAGTAACATGGAATGGAGGTCTGCATATTTGAGATTTGTTTATTTGATTTCAATATGTTTATCTTTCTCTCCTTTTTCTTCCACCTCCCTCCCTTCATGTGGAAACAGACAGTCATAACCTCCAGAAAGATGAATGTTTGAAGGAGCAAAAATAACATCAGTTTATTTGATTTATTGCTTCTTCTTCTTCTTCTTCTTTTCTTCATCTTCTTCTTCTTGTTATTCCTCGTTTCCTATTATATATAAAGAAGGTCATTTCCTTCTTTTTCTTCTTCCTCTTCTTCAAATACAACAAGACAAAATGCATTTTAATGAACAAAAATACAATTTCATCGTTTGTTTCATTGCCTCATCTTTTTCTCCTTCTTCTTTTCTTATTGTTCTTTTTCATGTACGGTATGACAAAATGCATTTGCACTCTGTATTAATACTAGTCATAAATATGAATGTGGCCAGAGATGTCCAAGCCTCTAGGACAGTGTTGTGATTCTCCCTCAGAGATGCCTTTTACAATAGCATTTTAGCACATTTATTACCGTCTGTCGAGTGCTTTATAACCACTGATGTACTCCGATGCCACGGGAGAAAGTGAAAGCGGCATCTGAAGGAATCTATTTGGCATCTCTGCTCTTTTGTCTGCCATTCTCTCGAAAAAAGGGCTGGGAGCCTTTGTATCCTCCTCTCTTGTTCTCCACCTCCAGTTCTCAGTGCTTCTTTCTCTTCTCAGTGCCCCTTTGCTTTGTCCAGGGGAATCATTACTTCTTTGGTGAATATTTCATACACTTCAATACCTCCTCTCTCTTTCACCTGACAAATACACGCTCTCATCTGCCCACAAGCTCAGGAAATAAATAAAACACGTCCTAGTGAGAAACCTGGACAGCGTGGACTGCCAGGCTGAAGGTTCTTCCTTCCTGAAGCCATGCAGATACCTTATGTTACCATAGGTGACGGGGCGGCCTTTCATAAAATACGATCTTTAAAGATGTATTTCTTTTTCTGAAACTCAGTGAGATGTCTGTTTGATAGGATGTTTTTGAAGTTTTTTTGCCTTTTGAAACCGACCACCATTCCTTTTTACTTTCTTCTTTCACTGCTAGGCTTGAGGGACTAAAAGGCAAGACTGAGCGCTTCTGAAGAAAGTAAGAGAAGATAAGGATATGTTACAGCACCCTGAATCATGCACGCTTAAAGACAAACTGCTTCAAGCTGAAGTCTTGAACTTGAGAGCGGTTTCCGTTTCCCATTCGTCTAATTAGCCCACTCTACCATGTAGCTCCCAGGTCAGTAGCAAATATTAGGACATTTTTACGTAAATATAACATTTTTTTGTTTATTCCATTCTACAATAATTTAAAAGCTAGTTTATTCACTTGCTGAAACTGGCTCATAATTAATTTACACCGCGTTCCACAAAGTACTACGGCTACAGTGTGTTTTTTCAGGTATATGGCAGGAGAAAGGATAGCCTAAGGGCTGTATACTACTTTCAAAGCCTTTAGAGATTTCCCATGTCCTCTCCTTGCTATCTCTCATGCTTTTTTCTCCCTGACCAGACCTTTTGTGAGAGTGCCCTTGGTCTTACATTTGTAATCGTAATTATGAATGAGGGAAACAAGCTCTACAAACCATCTACTCTTTTTCTCCTCATCCTTCTCCTGTCAAATTAAAGATCAATACACATTAACATAATGGCTTAAAAGGGGGAAATGGTTTTGCCATCGCAGAGCATTTGATAAAGTTTTTCATGTAAATGAGAGAATTTATATTGGCTACATTTTAATACATTAACACCAAAACTGTGGCAATGAATTCATTTACACTACCCTCATCTTCCTGTGTGATCACGTATGGGGTTTTAACACACTCTTCAAAATAAAGGTGCCAGAAAGGGTTCTTTGGAGCGAAGAGCAACTTTAGGTTATTTAATACCTTTCAGTGGATAGTCCTTTATTTAAGAACAATTTCAATGACACATGAACCTTTCTAAAATGAACCTTTCTTCACATTGTGTAGTGTTTTTTTTCCCTAAAACCTTTTATTTCTAAAATTGGATTTACATGGTGTAATCAGTAAAGACAGGCAGAATGATGCTGAAATTTGATGATCCTGATCCTGTTGGGTCTTTTTGAGAAATTATTCTCTCATACAATTACAGATACAATATGTTTTCTTTAAGCAGCAAGCTGAATATTCATGTATATTTTAATATAATAGAAATATTCATACTCTTTCATGGTCTTGATGCGGAAAAAAACATTTCTGGCAAATAAATGTTAGGATAGGAACTACTGGAACGACTTTTACTTCTGGGAACTTCACACACACACACACACACACGTGAATACATATATTTTTAAAAACATTTATTTGTGGTTACTGGGGTTAAGATGAGATTACATTTATGTTTAGGCTCAGGCTTAGAGTTTTCTTCTTACATATAGATCATTGCATTAGTAGCTATATCACAGAAAGGGCATATGTATGACCCCACGTCCTGACAAAGTATATAAACAAAGATGTATGCACACGTGTGTGTGTGTTACAGCTGAGCTTATCTGTGCCTTGTGTTTGTAAATTGTTTTTTCATTAGAGCGTGTGTGACAGGGCCAACAAAAGGGCCAGGCATGTTCCTCCGACCAGCAGGCCACACCTCACCCTCTGCCCAGAAGAGGGGTTGCATACTGGGACACAGTAAAACTAGAGGCCTGCCTTGACTGGTGCTATTTTAGCAAGCCTGTGTGAAGGGTGTTGGACAGCTGCAGTGGTCATGCACACATGTGTTTGAGAGCTTTCTGTGACAGGGTGTCACAATGAGAGAGAGAGCGAGAGGAAAAGAGAGAGAGTACCATCTTAAAAGAAAAAATGGCTCCAGGTAGAAATGGTCTCTTCAGGTTGTCTTCGGTGTGCAGCTTTTGGTTGTCATATAAAATCCTGTCAAAGAGGTTCTGTAAAGAACCAGCGAGGCTTGTGGCTGAAGTAACACCTCTGCCCTGTCCTGACAGTGAACTTAAGCATGGGTCATGTCTGGAATACAGGACTGAGAAAAATCATGCTCTGAAAGTTCACTAAAAGGCCTTATCTCATGCATAATGCATTTATTTATCTTAAAAGTGTTGTTATACTTCATGTTGTAGTATCAGATCCAGCAGGTGAACTTCAAGTAAGGCTCACTTCATTGGGGTTATCTGTGATAACATCTGCTGTGAGAATTCTTTTCAAGTGTATAAATGACAGAAAACAATTTCAAGCTTTTTAATTATATTGGATGTGGATTTAACTGTTTGACCCCCACATCCCATCCAGTGTTTACTTTCCTCTATTTCTGAAAATGATCATCTGCTTATCCGTATAAGATATGTTTACCAGAGTTCATAGTCCACCAACTGTGTATTTTCCCTCTGCATGATACATAACGAGACCATCCTGAAGAGAGGGGGTGAGCAGGACTCTTGGGAATTCTTAGAGGTCGACATTTTAATACTGGTAATTACATCCCAATCTTCCTGTGTATCCACCTGTAAAATTATATTAGCCATGCGATTTCCCATGGTCGTATGGGGAGCAGCCCAGTGAGGAAGTCCTATTTTCAGTGTTTGATTATTTAATCGGAGGGTGATCTAAGGTCTCACGCATTTCTCAAGGTCATGGGAGTTTCCACAGAGAGCTCTCCGAATATCGCAGGGAAATGAGGAGGGGAGTCTGGGATATTTGTTCGCAGTTTTGTTCTAGGTGGGTTTGTATGCCTTCATGTCAGATGAATGGAAATATAGTTTCAAAAGTACCTGCAGTGAGAAACCTGTGTGACTGTCAAAAGGAGTGGTACCCAGCTTGTCACAGAAATAGATTCGCTTACCAAGTATCTGTCTGCATATTTTCTTTCAAAGACAGGGTGATGTTTCATACCTGAAAGTCAAGTAAAAAACTGGAATAATGCAGCCTGTAAAGTACAAAGAAGAACACAGGCAGCTGTGAATCTGAAGCGAAGATCCATACTGCATTACTCATTGACTTCAGCCCACCGCTTGGCCAGCAGCCACCATGTTGAAACTGGCACCACTGTGCTAGATGACTGCCAGCACATTTTCTCAAGTGACGAAGAAACTGTGTCTTATTAGTTCACATACTCAGTCTAAATTCTGGGCCTCTATAGTGAATAATGTACAGCATTGAGAACAAAAAAAGAAGTTCTTTTCCCAACTATCGCTAGTGGACTGTAATAGAGGCAGGTTACCTTGTCCTTACTTTGAAAGGTGGCTAGTGATACAAGCTACATATATTTTCATCCCACATTCTGACTTTGTTCTAGATGACATATGCTATACTTTTAACAGTACAGGCTCTTAAGTGGGTTTTGGCTTGGACTTATGGTTCTAGGACAAAACCTTCCACTGGTTGAGAAACGCTATGTGGAAACATAAAAAAAAAAAACTTGTTTACCGATAAGGGAAACAAAGGTGGTTCTTCTATGGCACCGCTCCAAAGAATCAATCAGCATCTAAGTCCGCAGCATTAATCTGAGATTAAAAGTCTAATTCAATTATCTAAACCTCCTGCCACTCATAAACATGAGAGATTTAGTTTTTTTATTTCATCTTTACCGCATCATCTTTAAACCTTCCTCTACTGGCACCTGTAATGGCAGTGTTCTTCTCCTTTATAAGTCAGCATCTTGCCAAAATGTGCAGAGTGTAAATGTAGAGTGGAATAAAAACTTTCTGGCCTGTAGTTCCTCGGCTTTAGCCATAATGAAGCGGAACTATTACCATAATTGTCCTGTAACTTCTGGTGAAAGCGGGGTGTTGGAGTAGAGAGAGGAATTCTCAGCCCGGTGATGAGTGAATGGTGAAAGCCCCCGTCTGCCCTCCTGTCCCCGAATCCAGACGATTTCTCTTTGTGTTGCATTGAATGCAATCCCCTCAGAAACCCCAGTCATAAACGGGCATGAAATCTGTGCCTCCTCCCTCTCTATAGAGTCTGTCCACCAGAGTGACACTTCCACTGCCTTTTTGTCCTCTGCTTTTCTCACACATGCAAAAGCTCTGCACGCACAATAGCCTGGAGGTTTGACGTGTCTCATGTCTTTTTGCTTTTTTTCTAATAAGAAAAGGTTCATTTCATCATCAGTTTATTTAGTAAACAACCAACCAGCTTGTTACCTGTCTATTGGTAGTATTGCTCTGTGTTTTTATGTCAAAGCAGAAGCAGACCAGTGCTATTAGCGAAAAAAAAGATTGAGAAAGTGTGACAATGTGACTATTTATGTTTTGGGGTATTTTTTGTTTTGTTTTTTGTTTGTTCCTTTTTTAAATTTAGATACATTTCTGAAGACCGAAAAGCCTATCAGGGCTATCAAAATAAATCCATACGCAGGCTGCCTGTAGAGGGAGCTCTAATGTAAAATACCCCACCTGTTCCACAGAAAATAACAGCCTCCAGTCCCAGCCCATCTTCTCTGTCCGAGTGGAGACACACAGAGACACTTCAGTGAAGCTGGTCTGAAAATGTAAGACCACACAGTGGTGGAAAAAGGTTGTGATTCTAATATTTAAATCCTGGATTTAAAAAAATGCTGCTTTTTATCCACTCCTCTTTTCCTGCCTTTGACTAAACTGCATTTAATTCACCTTTAAACCTAATTTACCTTTAAGAATAAGAAAGGTTGGATCGCATACGTGATCTAAAGTAACATTTTTTCCAGAGAAATAAAACTAAATTCAGTGAACAGAGTCTGATCATAAATCAGAGACCAGCCATTCATAAAATAAATCTGTAAACATGCAGGAAAATGTGGGCCAGGTCCAAAAACACAGGCTGCTCGATTTAGTTGGATAAAAGTGTCTTCGTTTTAATATTTAAAATATAGTTTTGTACAATATTATTTCAAGTAGGTAAAATTCATTTTACATTACCAAACCTGCAAACACAGCCTATACTCCATTTCTGTAAAAAAGCAACGAATTCAGGGTTTACAGTTGAATGAGAAAATGTTCATGTTCATGACATGTTTGAAATGACAGTTGTGCAAATGCATGACTGTAAAAAATTATGAATGAATTATTTGGTGCACGTTAAGTAGAAATAACTACGATCAGAATACCAACACAAACATGTGATTTTAAACACCTGCACTGGTGTCTCATATTCTGTTCTGCGTTCGAGCGTGAGATGGGAAATGGGATGATTTAGGGCTCCAAACACATTTCTGAAAAAACAAACGTTTCCTCAGAAAATTTACAAACATTGCTGCTCTTAAAAACACATTTCTGTTTTCATATCACACTGACAGAACGGGATAAACCTGCCTTTATTTTCTTATTCTCATAATAAAGCCCGTTCCATATGCAGATGATGCAGCTCCAAGGACTGCAGTAAAACAACCCGGGTGAAGAATGTGTTTATAAGTTATCAATATAAACCTTTTTTTCTCTATTATACTCTCATCTTAAGGGAAGTGCTAGGCAACATCCATCTATTACAAATTCAACGTATGTGTGTGTGTTTTTAATCAATGCTTTTTTATCATATCAAATGACCATGGTGTGAAAAAATTATTACATTTCCATGAGGAAGGAGGAAAAATATTAAAAACATTACGAAAAAAAAACAAAATAAAATAATAATAATAATAATAATATAGAGTCCACTGTCCGGCTCATAAGACGTGAGTCCTGCTGTCCGCGTGCTGGTGGGCCGCAGTGCTGCTGGACGCGTGTTTAAGTCCCAGGTAATGGTTACTTAAAGCCACGTGCTGGGCTGAAAAGGCCATTTTGGTCCAGCTGTGGAGGTTCCCCACAGAGCTCTGGAGGCCGTGGTTCCTGCTCAGCAAAGGGGACTTTTTCGGAGTGTCCGGGGTGGTCGCGGTCTCAGCCAAAGACCAAATTTTCGGTTTTTGTGGTGGGCTGAGGTTGCCCAAGGGCTCAGCTGCCGGCCCTTTGCTGTGATCGTCCCGTTCCTCTGTCCCCTCAGCTCTGCTGTCCCTGCTGTCCTTCATCACGCTCTGTATCAGTCTTCTCTCCTCAAACTCCTCCGAGTCGCTCCGGTCCGTCTCTTGGGGGTCCTGCTTAAGCTCGCCCCTGTAACTGTCCCGCTCCTCCTTGTTCTCGATGTTCTCTGTGTCGATGTTCTCCAGGTCGATCTCCTCCTCGTCCTCGTCCCTCTTGTCCTCCTCCTCCTCGTTGTCGCTCGGGTACACGTTCCCCTCCTCGTCCGTCCTGGTCTTGGGCGCCCACGTCATCTTGTTCTCCTTCTTCAGCCTCCTCCGGGCGTTGGCGAACCAGGTGGACACCTGCGTGAGGGTCATCTTGGTGATGATGGCCAGCATGATCTTCTCGCCCTTGGTGGGGTACGGGTTCTTCCTGTGCTCGCTCAGCCAGGCCTTCAGCGTGCTCGTGCTCTCGCGCGTGGCGTTCTTGGGGCGCGAGGGGTCTCCGAGCTGGTAGTGGCCGTAGGGGAAGAAGGGCGCGTGGGCGTGGGGGAAGCCCGGGTGCTGCAAGCCAGGACTGTCCTTCAGCTCGTAGGGGGAGGCCTGCAGAGACCACCACGGAGAAAAAAAAAGCATGAGCAGGAGCACTGATATAACTGACCTCAGCGGTAATTAATTTAAACATAATAAGCACACTGTTGTTGAGCATAATATTCCCATTCATTTAGAGCATAATAATCACACTCAGTTTTTAAACATAATTATCATACTCTTCTTTAAAAACCTAAGATTCACACCCATTTAAAGCAGAATGACCACACTCTTTTTGCAAGCATAATATTCACATTCGTTTAAAGTATAATAACCGACCCCTCCTTTTAAGTATAATAGTCACACTTTCCTTTTAAGCAAAAATAATTATACCCTCCTTTTAAACAGAATATTCACACTCTCCTTTTAAGCATAATAATCCTCGTTTGTATTATGTAGATAAAACTGGCTTTAAATGTGACGAAAAATTGTTTAGAAACTTTTTTGAAGTTAGAATCTCAATAATACATGCATAATATGAATAAATATATCTTGAGTTATATAATTATTGTCTAAATAAACACAGGTCACACAGTCAGGGCTACACTGATTATACACTTAACTGTGATGCACTTTTTAAAGTTTGATCGGACCGAATGTAGAAGTGTCCAGCCCATTAATGTATTAAATGATTGATTGATTAATTCTTTCATTTATACATTCATTAATTTGATCCCTCGTGATGAGAGATGTCCTGGGCTCCTGTGTTCAGGGGGTCGTGTGTGTTGGTGTCTGCAGGCCGCTGTGGAGTTTCCCTGGGTGTGTGTGTGTGAAAGAGAGAAAGAGAGAGGGGTCTATGTGGGGGACTCACCAGGTGGCTGAGGGCGGCTGGCTCGCTGGAGTAGGGCAGGAAGGCGCTGTATCCGGCTCCGCTGCTGCCGCTGAAAGGGGCTCCGTACAGGGCGGCCAGAGCCCCGGAGAGACCCCCAGGCGGCCCGTGGGGGGCCTCGGCGGGGTACAGCGCCCTGCCGTACTTGTATGCCAGCTGCGGGATGGACATGCTCCGGTCTGTAGAGGGTCAATAGAGGGTCCCCGTCCGGAAAAGTCGCGTGCGTTTTTTTCCACTCCGAGGGTCCAGAGATCCAGAGACACGGCGAGCCGGGCGAAGAGCGCGCTCCCTGCCGCGGACGCGCTTTAGTGCTGTGGGGGGACTGAGGTCAGCTCCTTACACTCCACACACTCCTCACACACATCACACTCCTCACACACATCGCCTCTGATTGCGCAGGAGCCTCTGCGTGATTGACATTTCTAGTCTCTCCGTGGCCCCTCCCACTCTATAAGCACACAAACTCTCTCTCTCTCTCTCTCTCTCTCTCTCTCTCTGTCTCTCTCTTTCTCTCTCTCCACACATGCACACTCACACACACACACACAAACCCAAATACAAATTCACACATACAGTCTGTCTCCCGACATCATATCCTATTATCTTGTAATAATATCAGAAATACACTGACATTATCGGGATAAACAGAACGGGGAGGTTTTTCAGTATTACGGCGGTATGAAGAGGATAAATCATAAAAAACAGTGATTACAAAATAACAGAAAAAAAACATTAAAGAGAAAACACAGAGAGGAGAGGAAAAGTAGTCCACCAATAATAGTAATAGTAATAATAATAATAATAATAATAATAATACAATCATCATCATCATCATCATCATCATCATCATCATAATCGTAATAATCATAATCATAATAAGAAGAAACATGACCAATTAATACAATGAAGAAAAATGTAAACAGAAATATAGAATAATAGCTGGTATTGCACTGGAATGATTAAAATCGCCATGGACTAAAAACGTTCTTCTGCCTGTTTTTATTCGTCTTATATAATAATAATAATAATAATAATAATAATAATAGTAGTAGTAATAATACTTATTATTATTATTATTATTATTACAATAATAATACTAATACTAATAATACTACTACTACTACTAATAATAATAGTAATACGATAAGGAATTGGTAAAGTATTCTGTATCTTGAAAGTGGATTAGGTTAAACCCTCAAAAACAACAGATTAAATATTGAAATTCCGCGAAAAGCTGAATGAATTCCTCTGCAGACATCTTTTCCCACCGTGTCTCCTCTGTGTGTGTTTAATAGCGGCCAGTCGGGCTGGGTGTAGAAAACACGTCCGAATCATCTAAATCCTCAAGCCCGAGGAACACAGGAGATTTAGAGCAGCTTTCAGTCTCGCCACTGACTGTCCGGAACGTAATCCGTGTAAAAAAATAAATAAATAAATAAAACTAAAACAATATTGTTTCGAAAATAGTTAAAAACAGTCAGCAGCTGGTCTGTGTTCGGATTTGTTTGTGTTTAGATAAAAATGATCTGATATCAGAGATGTTTTTTTTTATGGTCACAGAAAGAAATGAAATTAAGAGATAAATCCTCTGAAACAGCAGATTTAATGTAGGTGCTGATCTGGTTTACAGGTTCCTCTTTCTGGTCTACAAATGAGAGTAGAATATTGAAGGACTGCTTCAAATGTACTCATCAGCAAAGCTGAGACTTTCACCTGCACTTTAAAATCTAATGACAGGCCACACAGCCCAATTAAAATACATTCAATCAGGAACTAGTTACATAGAGAGAGAAAACCTCCCAACACTGTGGCTTACAAGCTGCAAACATGGAAAAATATTCAAAAATATATACCTGTACTACTGCTGGTGAAGATCTCTCTCTCCCTCTCTCTCTCTCATTTGACTCTCTGACTCTCAACATGGATTTCTTTGATAAGGATGTTATCGAACATCTGCACAACACTGGAATAGCTACAAGACGCATATTGATTTAGCATTATGGGTGATCAATAATGAAATCCAGTAAGCCTTACAGACTGAGGAACTTAAAACATGTCAAACAAGAAGAACAAGAAGAACCACTGTGCCTAAAAAATGTTGAAATGCTTTAAATAATGCTTTTAAAAAAGTGCAGCTGACACATTTAGTTATGCCTTATGTCTCATTGTTCATGCTCATCGTTTTGATTGTCTAATTACCAACTGACCCTGCCCCTTCCCTAAAATGATCACTATAGACCGCTGTGATTAATAATTAATAGGGAAATAAACCCAAATGACAAGCCAAGTGGCAGACTGTGCCAGTCACCTACATTCCTGCGGTCCCCACAGAGCAGAGAGAGACAGAGAGAGAGAAAACAAAACAAAACCAGCTGTAGCCTGCTGATACTGGATACTCAATAAAAATGTAAATCTTACTCACCTGAACTGGGAAAGTTGCGAATTGACACAAATTGGTGGTCACTGATGTACACTGTGTTTTTCCATCATTACAGCAATTTACAACCCTTCTGTGAAATTTTATTTTTTTATTTATAGGCAACAACAAAAAAAAATGAAACACACTCAAATGTTAATTAACAGGATTTGTATTTTCACCATTTTAATACATTCCGCCTGAAGACCACAAGAAAACAGGCACAGTTTGTGCGAAATATTTGTGTTAAAAGGCTGAATACCCTGTCTGTGTTGAATAAGATAACACACACTTGTTGTTGCAAGTAACTGGACACACACAGATGTTGGAAGAAACAGTGTGTAACGTTAGGGTCATGGTTCACAGTATTTACATGTGAAACCAGGAGGACTGACCTGGTCCTCCTATCAGAACAACAAAGGCACATCATCTCCCTGTATGACCACAGTCAAGAGTGAATAATCCCATATGAAGGAACAGTCCATTCCGCAGCGCTGTGGTGTTCTCAGTGTTGTAAGTTATAGTGGAATTGGTGAAAGGAGGACACGGCTCTGGGCCTTTCTTTATTAACCTGAGCCAAATACACTGTACAATCCTCCGTGGCTTTAGAGATTCAGCTTTCTATCAAGACCTCATCAATCCTATCTCTCAGCAGCATTGATCGCTCCTCTCCGGACCTGTGCGGGGCTATGAGCCTAAATAAGCACTCCATTACCGCAGGGCTTCTGACTGCAGAGTTGTTATGCCAAGATTAGTGGCAGCCAATCTGACCTGTCAACATTGATTTGCACGCTGGAATCACTTGAAGGAGGGGGAAAAGAGAGAAAGGGTGTTTGCAAATTAATTGAACATCCCTCCTCCCCTCCCATCCCGCTCTCTCCTTCTCCTTGCCATTTCTCTCTCTCTCTCTCTCTCTCTCTCTCTCTCTCTCTCTCTCTCTCTCTCTCTCTCTCTCTTTCTCTCTCCCTTCCTCTGTCTCTCTCTTTTCCTCCCTCCCTCTCTGTCTTTCTCTCTTTCCCTCCCTCCTTCTCTCTCTCTCTCTCTCTCTCTCTCTCATGCATCTTAGCAGGCAAATGGCTGACTGAGGAATCAATACCCTCTTTTTCCCTTTTAGCCAGGAGGAGAAACAGACCCCTTATGGCACACAGAATGGATGGCTTCACAGCCAGTTAGTCTTAAGTAATAGATACATTGCGCTCAGCCAGGCTGAAGAGATAGCTCATTTTGCCCCTCTCCCCTTGTCCCTAGCCCGATTACTCCCCTTACACACCCAACACGTTCCTCTCCCTCTCTCTTTCCTCTCCCAAAGCCGCTGAAAAGGATGAACCTATTTCCCCCTCTTAATGCTAGCATGAGCGATTTCCCTCTGCTTAAGGGTTACGGGTTAATAAAACACACTCCCTGCCCTGTTTGTTTCCCTCTGAAGTTTAGTAGCTGACCAACCAAGCTTGTAATTACAATATTACGGAAACTGGCCTCAGATCTGTATATAAATCTCCCCATCCAATTACAAGATGTAATAATTCTGCACTCAAGCTGGTAATGAGCTCTAATGCCTGTGCTGGAGCTAATCCCCATCGGATGCTGCAGAGATCAGATGTTGGCTTTGTAATTAGACTGGCAGAAAATCATTATTTCATGTTCAAATAGAAAATGAGGTTGGTGGGGAAGTTAATTTCTCTCCGCTCTGTCAAGCATGGACAAGAATTTAATGATTTAATTACAGTTGTAAGCTCTTGGATCAGACTTAAATTGAGCTGGATTTTTCTTTTTCTTTTTTACCCTCTTTCTATTCTTTTTTTTTAATACAGGCACGGAGAAGGGCAGGTGCATCAAAGCTTTTGACACAAGTTCAGAATTAACAGGACCACCTAGTTTTGGAACAGAAAACTGGGAGCATTGTTTCTTGATCAGCGTCTTTATACTACCTGTGAGCTTTATATGTTGAATGCAGAGCTAAGATGATACTTCTAAAAATAATTGCATTTACATTTACACACATACATGCAAACACACACACACACACATACACACACACACACAAACACACACATTAGAATGAATTCTCTACAGAGAACACACATCAGGCATATTCTGCACAAAGTTCTTTCTAAAAGTTCTTTTTGATTGTTTTAAAGTTCAGCATCATATTTTATGGACACATCTTATGGACTGAATTTTCCAATCTGTTAAATTCATCAAATAAACATTAACTGTGCAATACAATGTACAGCAGGTTGTTAAATAGACTAATTATTTGCACCTAAAAATTCAACTAAACACACATGTAGGTCAGGGGTTCAATATGTATATGCTTATACGAAATATAAAATAATGTCTATGATATTCAGTAAAAGTACATCCTATTGAGTATAGATTTACAGTTGCTCATGATGCTTGATGAGCCTGGTTTGACAGGCCAACACACACAAAAGCACCCACTCTCATTTGATCCCTTTTAACCTCGCCTGGTTTTATCAGTGGACAGAGTTGACTGTCAGTCGTCTCCCGGTCAGTGCAAGAATTAGGAAAGCTTTTGTCTCCTGTGGTCTCATATTTCCTGCCAGTATTTTTGCTATGTTGACATCTGTCCACTGCAGTCAGATAAGAATATGTAAGTTGCATTTAAATATTCACAGGTTTCATATCTGTCACTCAAAATGACAGACCACCCTCTCCCTGTTACATATTCACAAATGACCTCTCACCATCCCCTCCCCCAAGAACAGCTTGCGCAGGAAAAGAAAAGCTATCTTTTAAGGATACTGTAGATATGCAGCATTAATGGACAGTAAAAGGGCCGCATCTCCTGGTGCCAAGTGGGTATCATTACTCTGTCTGTCTTCTAATGTTTATTCACAAAATGCTGATACATATTGTTTACTCGCTTGCATGAATATGCTAAATAAACAGGAAGCCAGTTGGTGAGCCATTGCAAAATAACGGATTAGACAGCAGCTTTTTAAAAAACATTCTCATGCAGCCACATTGTCTAAACTTGTTATTCCTGTATTGTTTGAATGAGTTCACCAAGTGACAGCTCTGTGTTTTGGTACTGTTGTGTTGATGCATGTCTCCAAACAGCTGTGTCAGTTATTTAACAGAATGGGTGTTCAGTCTTCTGTTCAGTTTTCCTATGTATCTGTGTCTGAGAGAGAGGGAGAAAAGAGAGAGGGACAGAGAAAAGAGAGAGAGAGGGACAGAGAAGAGAGAGAGAGAGAGAGAGAGAGAGAGAGAGAGAGAGAGAGAGAGAGAGAGAGAGAGAGAGAGACCATTTTAATTTGAGGTGTTCACCTGTTTATGTACATCATATTCTCATTGATTTACAACGAATTTCCCACTTGTGGGACTAATAAAGGTTTATCTTATCTTATCTTAACATTAGTCCTATAAAATGTGCCTAGATTTGCCTTTAAGCTAGCTTACTTTACTGACAGCAAGCAGTGAGCCTCAGAGCCACAATTATTACTTATTTACAAATGAACAGTCATACCTTGATGACTTTGATTGGAAATTCAATATGCGTCTAGAATTCATGCGATTCTAAAAAACAATACACTATTGTTTCTTTCCATTATGAAATTTTCAAAGAGGCCTGATTTATAGGCTGCTATTTTCTAATTATGTCTAAAGATGAAAAACATGTCAAATGAGGAGTCAACTGAAGTTTTAACAAAGATGATGTTAGATATGTTTTTTTTTTAGCATTTGATGATTTACCGTAAATACTTTGTAGATGCTCACCTTGTTCTTAACTTCCAGTCAAGTAAATATTAAATTCATAAATTCTTAAAACTAAACGTAACACTCACTTTAACCCCAACCTCAACACCAACCCAGCAGCTAAACCAAATCCTACTTTATTTGACTTGACAGACAAACTACAGTGCTGTACAAAAGTACTTTTAAACAGTACTGTAAATTGTTCATATTTCATATAAAATTTCAAAATCTGTCAAAAATAAAGACAAATAAAGTTGTTTTTTTACTAACATTCAAGTACATTTGAAGTTCACCTTATATTTTCTTAACCAGGTCGTTTTTTAATAATAGATTTGAATACTCAATCGTTATGATATGTATAATTATATTAAGCCGTCCAACTATATAAACCTGTGTAAAAATATGAGTACAGGGGTTTAATTAAAGCAAAGGACGTGAGTGAAGAAGTTCGCCTCGAGTGTGTGTGTAGTGTAAGGATGTGGCAGTCTGGTGAGATGTGGTCTGGCAGGCAGGTGAGCTCCACATGCTACGCTACTGCCTTTATTGCTACTGTCACTAAACCGTCGACTCATACCAGCTGTTTCTTACATGCATTTTCCATCTGCTGAACAAACCAGACGGGCTGCCTGTGTAAAGTACACCCTTTAAAAACGTTTTAGAGTATTACAGCAAATAAACAATGAAAATAGATGTTCATCAGACTACACGTGTGCTAGAAATGAATGTGGGACAATACAGATGCCGATCCTTCAATACATCAGGAACACGCATTGTAATGTAAAACATGCTCGGGAGGAGGAAGGCAATTATAATTTTAAGAGAATGATTACAATCTGAAATTAATGCTGCCATCCCCCACACCCGCACACACTTCTCTGCCCTGGTCACTTCCTTTTTTTCCAGGAGAAAGATTAATCTCTTCCAATCTGCGGACAGGATAATCAGGCCTGTCCCTCACACCTGGTCTTCCTGTGACTGCGGCCCTGAGCGAAAGACACAGCTCAGTAATTAATGACTCTCACCCTTGGGCTGACACACTGCCGACAGTAATGGATTGGCCACTATCAGCACTGACCATCCGTTAGTTCGTGGGAAAACATCAGTGTGCTGGATATTGACAGGATTGAGTGAATCTTCATGAAATGAGGTTCTGAAGAGCCATGCTGGGTCAGATGAATGGGCCGTGGACGGTGAGGCAGGTTATGTTGTGTTTAGTGAGTGTGAGTCCTAAGTGTGAGTCCTGGGCCTATAAAAACCTGTGATGACAGAAAACCCATACAGCTCGCTTATGTTCACTTGAATGTTTAATTTATCTTTACATTGTGAAAGATTTTATTACTAACAATAACTCCAATGCAAACAATATGCATTCTCTGTTACCACAACTTCTCATAAACACCCAGGAGGGGGAGAGCGGGTGATCATTAGCATAAATGCATTAGAATATGAATAAATCTGCGTTGGGTGTTCTCTTTCACCATGGATTAATATATATTCAGACTGCAGTTCCCAGATCAGGCTCAGTACCCACCGATCCGCAGCTATTAATATTTAAATGCTGTTTTTATTTAAAGTCAATACTCTGCATGAAGCGTTTATGCAACAGTGATATTAAAGATCTCGATAAGTTTCTCCTGAGAGCTGCACTTGAGTGGCTGCATCCTGCTGGCTGTTGTGATCTGTGAAATCCAATTTCACAAAAAGCAGCCTTATTTACAGAGAAGCCTCAGATAAACATACCTGAATGACTTCTGTCCAGAAGCATTTAGCTCGAGAGCTTTGTATTCAGTTTTTTGTTTGTTTTTTCTTTCTCTTTGTGATAATTTTCTCTGCGGTTAGAAGGTTCGTTATATAGCCTGCTGCCAGAACGTTTTCTTCCTTCATTCTGAAAAGAACTGTTACCACTGACTGTATCATTCACAAATTGATATCTGAACGGAGGTCAAAATCTATTTAAAGTTACTTCTAATACTTTGATCATCCTACGGTATATCAAACATGAGCTTTCCCGGCTGCAGGAAGACATGAGGAGAAAAGGAAAAGGTAAAATAAGCCGTATTTTCTAACAGACAGAGAAATCCCATCTTCATTTCCCTTACTGAGCTGATTAGCGCTAGCCGCTCTTTATGCTAAAGGGACAGAAACGCTGATGGTGCCTGCCTAGTCTGGGCTTGGCTAACAGCCTCTATAAGAATCTCATTACTCTGTATGTGCCGGACAGCCGAATCACCATAAACCGCCATAATTACCACATTACACTTCACTTTATTACCATCTCCCTCCAGATGCAGGTAGCACCAGCTACTGATATGGACATCACCCCCACCCCCGCCCCCGCTCGTGCATTTACATACAAATTGAGGATTTTTATATTTATTTATTCGTATTAATCAGTCCCGTGGCGGGCATCAAGCAGCGGCACTCCATCAGCGTTTAAATACATTTTGGTGACATTTCTCCCCTGCTTTAGTATGATAGGAGTGAGCAGGGGGATAATGTAGCCATGATTACTTTTTCCATTGAGAGGACAAACGCTTTCATTTTTCCTGTCATCCTGAATAAGTGTTAAAGAGGGTTTAGGGCCCTCGGTGTGTGCTCGGTATGCAGAGTGAGTGGAGCACAGCGATGGGCGTATTAAATAACCATTAGTGGCGAGGCTCAGAGCCATTACCAACTCACCCCTCCTCTGAAAGGATCCCAGCATTCAGACCCAGAGGAGGTCCTGTTTTGCTTTCTCCTCCATCTCCCTCATATCTCTCCTCCTTCAGCATGGTACTGACATATCCTATCTTAAGCAGCATTGCGCTGGCCATTTCTTTAGAAAAAGCAGCTAACTGGTGATAACAAGCATAAAGTCATTAGTGCCCTGATTTCTCTCTTTCAGCACAGTCACTCATCACTTTTTTCAAGGCCTAACTGTGCACAGGGCAGTCTGTAAGTAATGCAGTAGTATAAGTAATAAGAGTGATGTAAGATTAGATGCTGTCTCTCTCTTCTACAATACACTTCCTTTGTAGTGAAGCCACGTGTTAGATTAAAGTGCACATTGTGAGCTTTCATTCAAATCTATACTGAGTGAACCATAACCATAACCATCCTCTGCATGACCATGCATGACCATCACTTTACATTCCTAAGCACAAGCGTGCAAAAGCATTTTCAATTAGTTTTTTCTTTTTTTTTTTTTCACATTTTCAAGTAGCTAACCAATCATAATCATGTCATTGTACAGGTTATATTTCTGGCATAGTCTAGATACATGCTTTTTTTCACAAAATCCTTGAAAAAGTGTACTCTCATCCTTATGATATATGTAGCTTATTCTTTTGTGCCATAATGTACAAGCCCAGATTTCCTCACTCTCATAATTACAAATTTAACATATAAAATGTACAATAGTTATTGAATAATTTATAGGAGTTACTGAATAATTTTAAGTAGTTACTGAATAATAAGTCTGAGGATTAACTCATCCAGTCTGCATTGCTCTCCAAGTATTTATTACACTGATTTGTTAAACAGGCTTAACATTTTGAGTTAAAATTAATTGTTATTATTATATATATTAAAAAAAAATCATTTTTAAAGAGTTTAATGTAGAAACATTGTTCAAATTTCAAAGTGTCAATTTCACTCCGTAGTCCAAACTGTTAATATACAAGAACTGATTGACAAAATCTGCCCATTGTAAATTCAGATTTCATGATGTCATGATCAACATATTTGCATATATCAGGCCTATTCAGCTGAGAGCAGTTTAGCTCCACCCATTTAGGCTGCAATTATAAGGGCTGTTTGGGACCTGACTGTGTTTTGAATGAGACAAGATACCTGGTAGCCAATCAAAACAGATGGCATTTACATGTATCAGTCCTGAAGGCAAAATAACGAAAACATTATTATTAATTATGAGGTTATAAAAAGGTCATGTAAAATTGTATCATCCTTGTACATAGAACCACAGAAACACGATAAGGTAGACCAAAGGACAAAAACAAATAAATTAAATACAAGAAAAATGTCTTTAACTGAGCCTGTAACAGCATGTTAAGAGAACAAAACACTCAGTCAAATACTGTTCTGAAGTTCACTGAGCTCAAACTTTAAGGCAGCCCAAGTCTTATGATGTAAAATGTGCACTTTCTTATTGTGTGCTAAATCATTATAATCATGTGTAATATCTTTATTATTATGTGCAACAGTTATGTGCAACAGTCTTACCATATGCAATATCACCACTTTTGTGATTTCTTGTGTCATTTATGTCACTTCTTAAGTCAGTACTTATGCAATAATTTTATCATGTATAATATCACTGCTTACGTCACTATTATGTGTAATCACAGACTTGGTATAGAGTGCACCTCCAAACCAATATTCTTGTTAACTAGTGAACTGTTTCAGCAGTAATTTTATTTAGTAATCTATAGTAGTTAAATCCACCTCTCTAACTGACCACAGCATTTTGTATATAGATTAGTGTATATAGTATTTTCTGAAGTTTATTTTGACTTATACTGTATTTTATATTGTTGTTGTTTTTGTGTCTCTGTGTGTCTGTGCAGTCATAGCACAAGCAATTTCCTCTGTGACCGATAAGGTTTTCTGATTTGAAACATTACAGTTACTGTTACAGCCTTTGGCAGACTTTTTAAACAAGTGACATACAACAGTGCTTAAACGCCTGCGATCATAAGGAGTTAATAATTGAATAATAGGTTCTTAACCTAAGGGGTGTAATTATTATTGCAGATAGTGGATTTGCTCCTAAAATGTTGTCTCCTGTTTTTCAGAGGACGATTATGAGAAGTAAATTCATCAATGAGCTCTGTGTTTCCAAATTTCAGTGAAAGAAAAATCTTTCAAATTGTGCCTAAACCTGCTTATGCTGCTGATGTGCCACTGACTCTTTTAATGAATCTTATTAGGACATTTATTTCCCAGCTCTTCCTATATTCCCAAATTTTTCAATTTTGTAAAAATGTCTAATGCTAACAAGTAAGACAGAATGACCCATTACATGTGCTGAATGTTTCAGGAAGGTTGATGAGCCGTCATCGCTGGCCTGAACTACAGCTGTGTGGGTACAAGACTGAGACAGGATGTGGACTCACTCTCGTTAAAGTGGTAATTCTTTGCACAAACAGTGACGAGGGAGGGAAAGCAATTATTTTCCTGACCGTGTTCATCTTTTGTTGGCAATGAAGGGAAGGATGGAGGGATGAAGGAAGATCAGGATGAGTGAAAGCAGAGTAGAGTGGAAGGGGGGGGCAACAGAGAACACAGCCAGTTTAAACGAGCAGTCACTCCAGGAATGTGAGGAGGGCTTGTCAAAGCCAGGTGCTTTAGTTTAAGGGTCAACTGAGAACAGCACTCTGTGTTTGTGTGTTCAACAGATCATACAGATGCCACGGCTGACCATTTTTCTTCTCTTTCTCTGAAAGAATTCCTTTTCATGGCTGTGATTTCCAATGGATCAGAGGGCAGTTGTCAGATGCACCACTGACCAAGACCTGCATTCAGCTGGGCATGTGGTTCTGCAGCTATAAGTAGTGCATGCTAGAAAGTGATGCATTGAACTATTTTATTACATTTAAAATTTATTCCAATTATTAAATTGTTTCCACATTAACAAAAAATATTAGTTCAACTCAGTCATTACTTAGGTTAACCACTTATTTACAAATGTCCCGTATATGGGCACAGATTTTAGTGGCTCACTGTCATAATTGTATAATTAACATTACATTCATAGTAGTTATTAAACTTCACTGTGGAGCTGCCGGCAGCCTTTTAAGACAACAGAGTCTGTTTTTTCAAACCACATCAGGAGGAGGAGAGCTCATCTGATTCTAGAAGAGTTTTCCACAGCCCTGGTGTCATGAAGTGGTTGCCTGTAGCAGGAAACTCACAGTTACTCGTACTGAGTACCAAACTATATCCATGCGTCTGCTCCACCTTAATGAAGAGCTGGATGAGGGTTTGGAGATGTATTTAAAGAAAATATTTGGGTGATTGCATCCTGGGAGTCTTCATCATTCCTTTAACTCCTTAAATGCCCAGTGCAGACTTCCATTCCTCACTCCTGTAACATAAGCGCTCACACCGTCTGCACTACTTTCCAAGCAATTACTGCCCTATTAAAAATATTTATGCATATAACTTTAAAAGCAGGTAACCAGGCTGCTTTACCATTTGGACTAAACTTCTAGTAGTTAGCTGACATTAACATCTCTGTTTTATATTCTGTCACTTATTATTTAAAAATATATGAACTTTTAAAGCAGACAATACATTTTTAAAGCTAAAACACCATATTTTACTGTGTAAATTAAGGGCAGCACTTTCTTTCAACATGCTTGGCACAGCTGCTTCAGATTTGGTGTTCTTGTTAAGTCTAAACTGTGAATAGTCTAAGGGAGCTGTTAACAAGCACTGCGGCAGCTACTTACAGCACCAGCAGCTCACAGGCTCTCAGCTGACTCTCTGCAGCAGTTAAGGCGACCACTGCAAACGATAATCCTGATTTCTGCTTCAAGGCTGCACTCCGCTTTCTTTGCCTCAGATCTGGCTACAGATATGATGAGGCGCATTAGTTCCACTAACTGTTATCTTTGCTTTTGTCATGCAAAAGAGTCTCATGGCCCTGAGGCACAGTGCTGCAGCTATAGCTGTGTCGCTGTGGCAGTGGAGAGGAAAAGGCTGTGTTTCACTCTGTTGAATACCTCGGCCTGATCTAACACCTTCCACCTCAGTGATTTGCTATGGTCAAGCATTGCCCCATGGGCAGCCCCACAACTCCGGGCCGACTCCACCAATCACATTATTCTCCTGTTTGTCCTCTGACTAGGTGCTGCTCCCTTTTGTTCTGATTTCAGGACAGTTTTTCCCTCTCATATCCTTTAAACACACTGTTAATGCAGAAGCAGTGGATCTGATCTCAGATCAGCATGAAAGGGCAAATTCTACCAACAGCCTCATTTGCCAGGCCAAATGTGTGTAGATCCATACTTGTTCATTGCTGAGGCAGCTTAATCCTATTAAGAGCTCCGTTTCTCCACGGGAGGGGGTGGAGTAGGGTGGGAGGGAGTCGGGGGCTTGTGAGGGCTGAAACCCAGCCCAGCCCAGCGGCAGCCAAAAGAGCAGCGAGAGGCCTACTCTCCTTCAGTGGGATTAGCGCCATCGCAATCGCTGTGTAATTTCAGTTTTGTTGTTGTTGTTGTTCTCTTAAAATCTGATCAGTGGTGGATCACAGAGAAAAAAGAAGAAAGAGTGGGAAGCAGGTAGTCTCCCTAAAATTCAGTTGCGCGGCTCGAAACACCAGTCGAGCCACAACTGAGTGATTGTGTGAAAACGGGAGTCTGTGGAAACAATCAGTGAGACTCCATATCCATATATGCCCTATTTATACTATACTGATATAAATCTCCTGTCTTTGAAATGGTAACTTTACAAAAGAAGGAAAAAAGGTCTTAACTTTAATGTAAAACAATGTAATGAAAATAGTTTTCAACCCTTTCTAATAGTCATCAAATGTTCATATAGTAAATAAAAGGCAGTTGGACTATTCAAATATCAGATGAATAAGTATATAAAATGAATAAATAAATTAAATGACAAGTTGTCGACCAAACTGTTGTGCTGTTTCAGTACTGTCATGTAAAAAAACGAAAAATAGTCTGGATCTTGACTATTGTGCGCAGTACTTTGTTGTATATTTCAGAAAGCTCCCTTTCGACACAGCTCCTCTATAGTGCTGCAGCCCAACCCTCCCTGCTAGTCTCTGTTAGCCGAGGTCTATGACTGGAGGCCCTGACTGTCTTCGTTTATCTCTCCCCACTTGGCCTGCGAGAGGTAATCTTCAAAGATGTCAGTTTAGCCCCCTCATAATGGTTCCATAAGGAGATTGAGATAGAGCTGATCATTAAATAAATGTATATTCTCAAGTGCTTCAGCCAGCCCAAGATTTGGCACATAACTTACAATATCAGAACATTTAGAGGAAAAATGTATTTGATTTGTTTATTTATTTGCTGCAAACTACATTTTTTTCATAGGCCAACACTCTACCTGGACAATGAATACAAAGTACACAGCCTGTATACGCATGCAGACATTTGAAACTTCTGACACAGAATTTTCAATTGTGCAGTGACATCCCAGCCATTTCCCAGGCCTACTTACAGTGGCTGTGTCTCTTAGGACTCTGTTTATTATTCAAATCCAGGGAGGATTTGTTATTGCAGTTTTATTGCATTAGATATGAGTGATGGAAAGCGGTGAAAGAGTGAGGTTGGACGGGAGAGGCTGTCACTGCCACTGTGTAAATCTGGTTGACACATTTTTCACTTGGATCAAATTTCAATATTCAGACTGTGGTGAATCAGATGCAAATTATGTATTTTTCATTTTCAGCGCTCATGCGAGAGTACATCACTTCAAATCAGCAGCCCTTATTGTCAGCCGTGCCTTGCCAGTCCCCATGACACTACTCCACATGAATCATATAACCATCATATATTTACCGTATATTTACTGATTATAAGAATATGAATGCAAATTTCGTCTAGTTAGGTTGTTATGGGTGTAACATGTGCTGTGCTTAACACATACCACTTTTAGTTTGTGGGAAAGACTTTTTCTTTGTTCATGTATGTCACATTTTATACATATCTCATGAACTCTCACAGTAAACTCATAGACACATAAATGGTTCTTGGCTTGAAAAACCTGTGATGTCATGAAAACCAATGCATTTGTTGCTATAAAGGGAGGGACAGTACAGGACAGTCAATCAGAACAGAGCTCATTTGAATATACCAGTCTTAAAGGCACAGTAACAAAAACAGTCTGTGTAAATTTTAAAATTAAAAAGATGTCAAAAAATAGTCATATAAAAAGAATTCTCATTAGCAACCCCTAAACCCACACAAACATTATATGTGAATCTCAGGAAAAAACATATAATATGGGTCCTTTAAAAGTAAGTTACTTACAAATCATCTACAACGTGCTATAGAAGTAAAGTGCTACCAAAACTTTTAAATAGTATGGAACTATCGCATTATTTTCAGAACTTTTAAATGGTTCTTCTTACTCATAGAATTTTTACAAAATATACAAGACAGTTGAAAATGTGTGTTACACTTTGGTAATGTGAACTCTCTCAAGAATAATAGTTTCTAAACAGTTATTTGCTTCGCTGTTTGGTTTTAGGAAATTTCTTTAAATGGGACTGAACATTTACATCATGAGGACGTTCTTCAGACTTCAACATTTCATTTACAGCAAACTTTTTAAAGAACCATTCGCTTCATTAGGGAACTGAAAATATTTAAGTACTCCTTCTTGCCAACTTTATTTTTAAAAACACATTCATACATCACAGAGGAGAAGCTGCAGAGAACAATATACACTCAGTTATAGAAACACAAACACACACACTCCTGTTAAGTGCTTTTGTTCCTGTAGAAGTCTGTGTAACCCTCTATAGTCCCAGCACAGGCCTATCAAGGCTGATTAGTGGGGTGTCAGCTTTGTGTTTTTGCCCTTAAGCTACAATGCTTGTATGACAGCGATACCTCGTCCCTTATCGACTCGTTTTTCCTTTTCAAACGCTCCCCTCCTCCGGTCAGCGTGGGCACGGAGGAGGCGCCCGCATGCGCCGGCCCTGTGATTTGGCCCTATCTCGCCAGCGGCTGTGTGTGGAAATTGTGTTTTAGGAGCACAGGTGCCCACACTAAGTGTGTATCAATGGCCTGTTAACCAGGGTGCTCAAATTGAAGTGGGAGGATTGTAATTAGAGGTAGGGCTCTTTTGTTACTGCTTGAAAGGACAGCGGGGGGCCGAGGAGGGGTGAACACAATGCAGTGTGTTGGTGGAAGTCTCCGAGCAGCATGGTGTCGTGGACTGGGCGGGAGATTATGAGCAGAGTGAAGCGTGACTTCAGCAGAGTGGGTGCGGGGAGTGGCCTCTCTGTGGCCTCTCCATGGGCTCTCTGCTTACAGCCCCGGGCTAAAGCTCAGGGTGAGTGATCCATACTTCTGATTACTCACACTACTCTCCTTTATGACTCCTGCCTGTTCTGAGCAGAAGTTAAGAACATTTGATAATATTATGAAGTGGTTTTGGTTGAATGTACTAGACTGACAGAGATGACAGATATACTCTCCACACACCTGTACATGTCTGTGTTTGTGTGTGTATGTGTCTGTTTGTGGGTCTGTGTTTGCTTTTTTATACCATCTATCATCCATAGGCGATTTCTTCTTCCTAGAGCATGTACATGTTGTGTGTGTGTTGTTGTAGATAGCTCTCAGCTGTGCTGTACTAATCACTCTACATTTAACCCCAGGCTAAATCAGTAGGACCATCCATTCATCATCGCTCCAGCTGGAGAGGGGTTGTGCAGCGCCACAGGACGCCCCCAAACACGTGACAGCTGAGGCCCTCAAACTGAGCACCTAAAAGAGGGGTGTGCCCAGTCTGGCCACTCGTAGGATGGTTCTTAATAAAATGTGATCAGCACTCTTAAAGGGCCCAGATCATGGAATATTAAACTGTATGGACCGGTGTATGAATGGTATGTTTCGGGATTTTAACAGTACAGTGAAAAGATGGTTGTTGATTCCAAAATGGTTTCAAACAGTGGTTGTTATGGGGTTGGTAGGAGGAGTGTTTCAGCCCAGACAGCTAAAGTCACAATGTAGGGGAGTCAGTCAGAATCAGTAATTTACATACAATATATCATTTATGAAGTCACTGCAACAAAAAAACAGCCTGTATAATTCGAAGATATAAAGACAGGTTGAAAAGTTACTAATGGGGAAAAAGGTTCTTCTTATATCATATTTACAACAAAGCTTTTTTGAAAAATAGTCTGCTGGAAGGTTCTTTAGGAAACTAAAATGTTTGTATGGTGTCACTCCTAAGAGTCCTTTATGGAACCTTAATTGTGTGTTACATTGAATGTTCATGTATCTTATATGTATTATACATGACTACCTATATGTAATAATTTCTAAACCCAACCGTAAACCTAAAACTCACGCAGACACACACGCGCACACACACATACACATATTCCCTATGTGGACTTTTCTCTTTGGGAAAACCACAAAGCCAATGAAGCCTTCTTATCAAATTAGAAGCGGATAGGAACCATTGTTTGAAAACCCAAACCTCCTACATTAAACTCCCAGGAAGGGGGAGGTTTCAGAGGATGTACACCCTGAGCCCGCTCAGCTGGACCCCATTGTCAAACCCACACAGGTCACGAGCAGAGCTCTCCAATTGGTTCCCAGCCCAAAAGGTGCACCCATTCGCCCTGGTGCTCATTTGTCATTTCCAGTATGAGATTTAACCTTACACAGACTTGTCCACCAACACAGCTTACACTCTTTCGAGGAGGTTGTATAGAATGGACAGGTTCCACCGACATGCTCACACACCCCCTTAGGGTTCCTTTTTTTGGGTGGTTCTCAGGATGTGTCCTGCTCTGTTGGTTCACACCCACCCACAGAAGGTCAGAGGGTCTTCACGGTACTCAGGCTGCCTACATACTAACCCACCACCACTGCTGCATCATCTGCTACAGCTATTAGCCTAATGCTTACAGAAGGACCATGGAGTGTGACTAATTTTGTTCCACCATTCATCTGAGTATGGGATAGTGCCTTTTTTCAGGCCCATATGTTTTTACGTCTATATTATTTTCTAATATTGTCGCTGTTGAAACAAAATACCATCTTTTCAGGAGGAAAAATACTCAATGTAATTTCTTTTGACCTGTTTGTCATGAATGCAAAGGGCAAAGTCAAACGATTTTTTAAAAAATGGACTCGCAGTTGTGGTTTTGATCTGACAGTGTTGACATGCAGAAATGAAAACTGCACAGGAAAAAATAGATGATGTGGATAGCCAGAGGGCCAGAAGATCCTGTTTTGTCACATATATTTCACCCCTGTTTAAAAAAGTAGAATTTAGTTAAGGGTAATGTGGTATTTTGACCTTTTAACTCCTGCTCTACTCTTAGGCATGTAAATGGACACATCTGTGAGGTCTTCACTAGCGGCAGTCCCTCCTTCTGGCATTCTTTTCCAACCATTAAACCTGTCTGTCCGTTCTGCTCTGTGGACTAAAGATTAGTCACAGTACTCAAACACCTGAAGATGCTGAGAGCTTTATGGGCAAAACCATGCCAATTATTAAACGTCAGCTTTTGTTGATATATGACATAAAACTGCATTGAGGTTCATGCATTGACTATAAAGTAACTGTATACAGGCACTTATAGGCTACAAATCTACTATGTATTAGTTTGGATCTTACTGTGCTTATTATGTCAACCAACAGAGAAGGCAGGAGGCTCTATAGGGGAATCATTCCTTTCCATTTCTGCTTGTTAAGGACGGAAATTTACTCTGAATGATCTTTTTAAACCACTGGAAAGATTCAGACTTTTCTGTTCGTGTCATCCATTGAAGTTGCTCTGAAGTGGAAGGGTCCATTCAGTTGTTTCGTAACGCCTTTTGAAGTTGCTTTTCAGGTCATTAGTCCATTTCCCATTCAGCCAGGGTCTGCATGACAGCTATTTTGATGCAACAATGACCGTTAATGAGTTAACGCTTCTGTCGCATTCTTTGTTTTCATACAGGCTGGCCTGTGAGGCCCATGGGCTGGCTCACCATTGGCTGTGTGCCTTTTTATTGGGTATCATAACAACTCCCAGCTGTGGGTGGGGACACAGGGGTTTGAAGTTAACACAGGCTGAGAAGGGTCATGGCAAAGTTGAGAGGTCAATGCATTGTTGTGCTGCCAGTGAGAAGTGTATTTAGGAGCCTGTAAACAGTATTCATCTCATTTGGCTAAGTTGCCTTCCCTGCTAGCCTTTTGTGCATGGTTATTCAAGTAGCCAATTACACCCAGAGCTTCTCAATAGGGTTAATTTTTACTCTGCTTTGTGGCTAAGTGCTCCTTGATAGGCGAAAGGGCTCTGTAATTGATGATCATTAAGGGCTGTAAAGCTGTTTGGACTTTGGAGAGTGATTTGTGAATGAAGACAGATGCAGTGCTATAACTGCACTTCTCTGGAGACCATTGTGAAAGTGAGAATGAAGCAGCGACTGAGCGATTTGACTGCCGCTGTGGAGTTGACCTTCAGCAAGTCGAGATTAACTAATGCTGGGATAATGAACCAGTGTACCTGAAAAGACTCACTCATTCACCAAAAGCCTGAAAAAAAAGTAAATCCTTTAAATTATGTCATTTTTTAATCGAAACACCAATGCTAACTTCAATGATAGCGGGGAATTCCCTTCTGAAATTTGACTGAACACTTTAAACAGGAACTACAAAGACTTTTCTCTTCATTGTCCTGTTCAGCCTTTGCTAAAGCCGCCGAGCTGCGGCCTACATGAAAGGGGAAAAACAAAGAAAACAATCAGTTTCACCACTGCTGGCCCTGTCAGTCAAGTGCAGTTTAATCTTAATGGAATCAGGCTTATAAGAGAGGCAGACACTGAAAGATCACTGCAGCCTGGGAGGCCGGCAGAGACTCCTCTTCATCCTATCTGTCCTCTATCCTCCCATCTGTCTATCAAAGCTTCACTTTCTCCCCTCTTTCACACTCTTCTGCCCTCCCCAACATGTCTCTCTTTCCTTCCTCCTCTCTTTCTTTGCTGCTTCAGTCTTTCTTCAGGAGTGAGGCCCACAGAGAATCAGATCTATTTCTCTTTCTCTCTCTCTCTGTCTCTCTCTCTAGGAAACAGTAGGGCCTTGCTGTTCCACCTTATCATCTGATTCACTCCCACTTCAGTACTGCCGCAAATATTTGCAGAGCCAACATGCCATTTAGAATGTGTGTAATTGAGGCAGTGATTGTTGCCACTACAGGGGGAACACACATCGGCACAATTTCGAGCAGTGTCCTGGCATGCTTTTGGATGCCACGGGGATGGACAACTCTCTCTCTTTCTCTCAGAAGGTGATTGCGCCCTGGGCTTTGCACCTGGCAGGCAGTGACAGTAAAGGCCAGGGTGAGAAAGGACTAACCTTTGCCCTGCACAGAGCATCACATATAAATCACTGGTAAATGCACCTTTTTTTCATGCCTGTTTGCGTTTACGCACCCAGGCTTTTTTTTTTTTTTTTTTTTACATCCAACCTCACTTTACCCCATCTGTTTTTCTGGGCCTTTAAGAAATCGATGAATTGCACCACAGGCAGCTATCACTTCATCTGAGCACATTAATCAAAAGCTGCGTTATCAGTGTAGCTGCAGCTTTATTATGTAGATCTGATTAATGCCACTGATAAAAGGGAGAGGGATTAATCATGGATCAGCTCTGACTGATAGAGTTTTCATTAGAGGGGAACATTACATGTGTTTTAGTTTTTCTTTTTTTTTTTTTTTTCCAAGGTGTCACAGAGCACATGGGTTCCTCGAATAACAGTGGCAGCAAAGGCTGTTTGCCCATTGGGCTGAAATTTAATCAGAGTGATGAGCCACAGACAGGAGGGATCATGCGTAATTTCTCCGTGTTGGCACAGACTGTATAAAACTCACGTTACTGTCGAAGTAGACATCGTCTGGCAGCCCAAACAAAAAGGCCCTCGTAAGGCCTGCTATCCACAACCTGGTCGGCCTCACGCTGTAATTAGCTAGAACACGGGGAATCGGATTTTAATTACTCTTTGTGCACTTTTTCTTTTTATAGTGCCCTCACAAAAGCACACCTGCAAATCTAGGACAACCCACCCACTTCACAGCACTCTTACAAATCACTCTTTAAGACAGATTTATCTGATTGTCCATTAGGAGGATAAGTGTAAAACATTGTTGTATTCTTTTGTGTTAGTATGACTCACCAGTTTAAAGCATTACTACTAGAGCTTTGATCAATCATTAAGCTTATTCCCATAGAGGGAATCGCTTACAGAGAAACATAACAATGTTGACGCACCTGTTCTGCCCACAGATTGTACATCGGACACGATAATAGCTTATCGGTTGCTTTTTGTTGCAGAATCAAATGCTGTTAGTGGAGTTTAAAACAACAGACTCATTTATTACCATTAACCATACACAAAAAGATATACAGAGCTCAAATGATTTACTTCAAGTGTTTAGGAAGTAGGCTGAGTCAGGTGTGCTGAGATTCCTACAAAAACAAATCTTTGGCTCAGATGTTTTGTTGACAGGCCACCGATCCCTTATGTAACCTCCATGAACATAGGAAGCTGTTGGGTAAAGAGTGGTGGAGTCTCATGTTTAAGAAGGGAAAACACAGGTATCCTTATAAAACAACCAATGACAAACTGGGTGTGACTCAGTCAAGGTTGTCCCCATGACCAGAGGGGGGGTTGCACCCAGTTAAACTCTACTGTAATTATCCACACAAAGGCCAAGCCTAATTGTCCTGTAAAGTAATCCAATGGCCATTGAGAGAAGAGGATCTTTTCTCCAGGCTGAGGTGATCAATCTTCGTGGTGTCCCAGAAACACAAAGAGAGTTCAGGCAGGTTAAGCCGTGATATATAGTCGTGTATTGTATTCTGCCGTGCAGACAAGGAACACAAAGGAAAAGTTAACCTGGATGACTCCATTGTTGCTGTTGACTTGGCTCCAAGGAGGATTTAGTAGTAAAAACAGGCCCTCAGTGACACATAATACACCAGACGTGAAACTGGAGCGCAACACTTAATCCGTTATTTATGTGCGTCAAATGTGATGACACAGAAAAAGAATGTAACTTAACAAGACCTCAGTTACATGTGCCATGAGGGAAGATTAAAGGACTTTTCCTGTTCATTAGCCCACACCGGATGCATTCAGCATAATGGGCTGAAAAGAAACACAACGAAGCTTCCCGGAAACTTAAAAGATGAAGCAAAGCAAATGTCTTAAATGAACTGGAAATGGTTATCAGTTTATGACAGTATGCGATTTGACTGATGCATAATATCTTTCCCAACATCCAGCTGTGGGCCCCGTGTGCCGCTGCTATTGGACGCTTATTTCTCACCCTTAAAAACTGCCCTGAGCTCTTCACTCCTCGACTATGCACTTAGCCAGAGGTGACAGCGATGTTTGATTTAAAACTTGACCTAAACAAACACTGCCCCAGCTCAGAGCAGGTGTGAGGGGCTGATGTAAGTGATGGAGAACAGGGGTCACAGATGCTTGACCTTTCTGCATTCTCCCCGCTAGCAGCCTTTAGCTGCATTAAGGCCTTAGGTCAGGCAGTAGAGGAGAAGAGGCAACACCTACAACAGCGATCGCACAATCTGTGCTCAGTCATTCACAAACAGTCATGATTTCCAGTCCTTCCAAACATGTTGACTCTATAGTTAGTTGTTTCATCTCTGTCATGTTAAAAACTCCATATATAAATTTCCATCGTGTGAGTATTTCATGATGAATGAATGAATAGCAATAACCTGAAAATATTTGGAATATCACCTTGACACCTTAACTTACATTAAAACACTTTCCCCCTTCTGCTGTAATGTTATCATGTACTCTCTGCACTTGTTTATTGGTTATTTGGTCCATGTTAGAACACAGTGAGGTTCAGTTTTTTGAGATTTAAAATAAATGTTCCAGCAAATGAGACAGAGCTGTTTGCATGCTTGAAAATGTGCTGGGAGAGTTATTTACAAATATGGCTGTAAAGCATGCTGTGAATCTGCCCTGCTGTGGTAAAGGCAAGGGGTGCTTATTTTTAATGAATCTATTAACTTGCATTTACAGTTCACATTTCTTTTAAGCATTTCTACTGTTTTCTTGTAATAAAAGTGTTAAAGTTTTCAAAAATGGGGGCGGGCCCAAACTTGTGGTGTATAAACATAAACACACAGTGGCAAGTATTTATTCCCCTTGAAAGTCATCATAACAGCCATAATTCTTTAGGGGTAAGTATGTAAACATTGTCCAGGATTCATTTGTCCTCATTCTTGTAGGCAGAATTTATAGAGATCTTCTCAGTTGGTGGGAGGGCTGTTCTGGGCAGTAGTCTTCAAATAGTGCAAGAGATTCTTATAAGAGTTAAGATCAGGGCTTCTCACCTTTCTGTTTATGAACCATTCCAGTGTCCCTTTGGTCTTATGCTTAAGGCCATTGTCATGTTAACAGATGAATCATCTCCCAAACCACAGGTTCATAGCGGGTTCATGCAATATTGTGTAGCATTCATGTCCATGAATTTTCCCTTTCCCAGTTTCAAGATTCCCAGACCCTGCATATGAAAAGCATCGCAATAGCACGATGCTGCCACCACCATATATTACCGTATGTATGGTGTTTCTCGAGGTGTGGACAGTGTTTGTTTTACCCCACACATACCTCTTTGAAGTCTGGCCAAAAAGTTCTATTTCAGTCTCATCTCACCATAAAACCGTCTCCCACATCTTAACTGAGTATTTATCGTGCTTTTATGTAGACCTTCTTAAGGAATGGTTTCTCTCTTACTACCCCCTGAAGAGGTCTGTGTTATAGAGAGCTTTTGAAATTGTAGATCCATGCACCTTCACTCTAGATGAAGAGCTCTGCAGACTTCTGAGAAAGACAGCTGAATTTTTAGTAGCCTCTCTCACCAGTCGACATCTTGCACTAATGCTTAGTTCTAAGGGATGGCCTGCTTGAGTAAGGGTCTGGGTGCTGTGATGAACCTTCCACTTTCTGATGATTTATCCAACAATACTTCATGGGACATTCAAACTCTTCAATATTTTTTGTTGCCACTTCCTGCTTTGTGCATTTCAGTGATTTTTTTTCCCTCACACCAGTAGAATGCTCCTCCAAGTAGTACTGATTTATGTTTAATTATGGTCAAATATTTGTCACCTTTGTGTAAACGTGGAGCTTCCAATACTAGAATATTTCAGGCTTTTATCTTTATCTTTCTAATACTGGTATACAAATAACCAATTCTGAGTTCTCACCACAAATGTTGTTTGAGGAAAATTGTGTAAATGTTTTAGGATCCAGAAATGAACAAAATTATCATATTTATCATTAAAATAATTTCTTAGTATTTTTTTTAGAATACTATGTAAATGTAAAAAAATGCCTTTTTGTTACATTTAAGTGTACACTTCAGCTGGCATGGATTCCACAGGTTTGTGCAAATGTCAACTAAATCCATCTGACTATTTCATTGGAAGAAAAAAAAATTAGGACAAATGCCTTTACATGTTTAAATTGAAAATTGCTTAAAGTGACCTAAAACTGTGTAAAATCTTAAATATTTCTTGTTCATTTGAATTGTCATCAATTTGTTTTTAATTTGCCAAAATTCTTAAATATTCTGTTGTTTATTTCTAGGTTTAAATTAATATTTTAAAATCCTGACAGGTCTCAGATTTTTGAACCCAACTGTAAGAGAGTCCATTGCAGAAATATTTTACTGCTACTTAAGGGACCTTTTTCCACTCATTTTACATTTGTGGCATTTAGCAGATGCTTTTTATGCAAAGCGACTTCCATTCCCTAACCACAGGGGGCAGTCTCCCTGGAGCAACTTGGGGTTAAGGGTCTTGCTCAGGAACCCAGCGGTGGTCTGCTGAAGGTAGGATTCAAACCCATGACCTCTTGGTCCAGCCCATTTTAAATTCCCATTATCCACATCCTGCCAAAACAACCCACACCTGCATAGCAGAAGTCAAGAGGCGTGACTATAACTCACATTCACACATAAAGCGGCTGTTGGCTGTGACACATTTGCAGATCAGACTCAAATATAGGAGTTAGTCATGTTCATGTTGACAAATGCATAACAGTTACAGCACTGAAATAAAAAATGAAATTCCTCGCCTTACATGAAAAATAGTTTTATTTAGGAAATAAGCCAGTAAATACATTCTCTCAATTGCATTCTGCTTAAACCAGCCTTCTCTCAAGTTTTAAAGCCCAAACCAGCCTTAGAGTAGACTTTGGTGCCACACTGTCTAAATTAGAGTGTCACCAGTGTGTTTGTTTCTTGGACTACACTTGAAATGTCACACTTCAGCAGAAATTAATGACTTCATAGCTATTAATGATTGATGCCTCTAATAATACACTATCAGCTCAAAACACAACAGTTTTTATCAGAAACTCTTTCTTCTGAATAATATAAAATAACCTTGGAGTTTGGGACTCAAATGCTGTATATGGAAATTAAAATGCAATACTTTTACAAACATTACTTTTTTCATTACTTTTTTACTTTTGTCTTTGTGACAATGTGCTTTTTAGATCCTCAAGAAGACTGTAAGAAACCATATGGAGAACACAGAGAGTTGCTAGCATGCCAGCCACCACAGAGCTGAACTCACCCACACAGTGCCTTTACGTTGTCGGAGACAGCTGATAGCTTAGTGGGAAATACGGTAGTTCCTGTTCAAACTAAGTCAAACAGACAAAGCCATGGGCATACAGGCAGCAGACCAGAGGATTGTGCCATGATGTGTGTTTCTTGGTGTGTGCTAATTGAGGTATGTATTAAGGAAAAAGGTATTTTTGGTACATAAGCGATGGATTAGGGTGTTTAAAAGACAGGAGGGTCTTTGTGCGTTCAGTGTTTTTTTTAAATACAGGGAATAAACACTGGTCAGTGGGTCAGTAATGAATGCAGTGAAATTTAAAAAAGCCTGAATGAACACTTTCAACAAGATCATCCTGTTCACATCCTGTTTACTTTGCTAGACTTGCCCTCTGCTTATGAGAGGAGGTAAAAATGTGCCACTCCCAGTAAAACTAGCTCTAATGTTAAGGGTCTGCACTCTGTACTGCACATCAATACATCTAATAAAACAGAGCCAGTTATGCTCTACACAGGATTCGAACTTGCATTCTCCCAGCACAGACACACCTTAGATCAGGATATATAACTCTTGGCCTTGAGATGCGGTATCCAGCATGGCACCCCCAACACACTTTCCTTATTAAGACAAACGCAATTAACAGATGAGTTGAATCTATTGTTTCAGCAGAGAAAACACTAACTTTGTTGGACTAAAGCCTTTCACAACACTCCTTTCTTCCAGCGCTACAGTATATGGGACCAGTTCCTTTATAAAGTAACATAGTTGGTCAAACTTGTGGTAGAGCCAGTTCAGAAAGTCCACTCAAAATGTGTCCGTGAGGGTCTGAATGTTGGTTTCAGAACGAGGAAGAAGGCGTGGCGTTAGCTCCAGGGATCCAGGCAGTAGCTCTACATTGAGGTTTCCCTGACTCCAAGAGTGAGACAGAAGAGCTGAGAACTGACCATAGCGCTGGCCTCGCCTCCCTTTTGACCATTTCCCACCTGAATGGAGCATCACAGGTGAGGACAGGTGTTAATACATAACAACAGGTGTACATACAATGACAGACACAGACAGTTCAACACATGACCTTAGAGGTCCCACTTAAGTCAAAAGAGGTTAATGTTCATACATGCTTTTAAGCAATAAGTGTCTACTTGCCAGATTGAGAGCCAGCTGTGTTGAAAACATCCATGCTTCCATTCCAGTAATGCGTGGCCATCTTGCCATGGTAGTCCCTAATGTTTACTTTTGCATCTATTGAAAGAGAAAGAATGTTTCTGTTTTTAAACATGATGGCTAGACAAATGAACATTATCAAAATCTTGAGTTATGGCCTTGTGTATATTAGTAGTGTGTCCTTTCCAGCCTTGGTGTTGCCTATATGGGTTACCTGTAGCATTAAAGTTTAGTTCATTTTAATAGCTCATAGTAAGTCACGCAGTGTCCTCCATCACATCCAGAAGTCTGCACCACCTTGACAGCGAGATGTGGCTGAGAGATTTTTGTATTTATAAAAATGTATATGAATGCCTCGTGTTTTTAGCAACTTTAGCCTTGTAGCTCCAGTTGCAGACTAAAAAAAGATGAATTTGGACTCCAAACATGTCTTGGTTGATTGACTACACTTTAAGTGGAAAATTGTGAATTACTGTAAGCGTTAAGTGGAAAATTGTAAATTGTTATAAGCGTTTCTTTAATCATTTAGAACTGTTGTTTTCTCTGATGATAAATAAATTGGCAGTGTATTTTGAATGTGTGTTTGGGGTGGGGTAGGATGGGTTTAAAATGATCTTGGCTGGTATTTGCTACTTTGAGAAACTAAAGCATATTAACTTTGCATATCTTGTTCATACAAGGACAGCTGTTACTTAATTCCCGGTGCATTAGAGATATCCACATAACTCGGCGGTGTGTTCCCACACACACACACACACACACACACGCACACGCACATTCAGCCATTATGTGGATCATTAAAGACATGAATGAGCTCTTAATGTTCCTCTACCATACAGCTGTCGCCAACACGGGGGGCTTCAAACTCAATCTGTTTTTTTGCCTCTATGAAACATAAACACATTTACTATAACGATTCACTGTCAGTTCTCCAATAGCACTCAAATGAATTAGTGGGTAGATTTGTTTCAGTTCGCTGAGATCCTGTTCCTGGGGACAGCAAGGAAATATGTATTCTGAAACAGTGTGTGCATTGATTTAATGTTGACAGAGGGATCACTGATGTGGGTGCGCACAAGAAGAAGCAGTAATATCTGTGTTCCTGCTTAAATACACTTTAGATTAAAAAGACTTACTAAAAGTACATTATCGTACGGCTCTTCTGCGCAAGCATAAAAGCTGTATTGTCAGTATTCTCTTTCACTTGCATTCTCTCTTTTTCTCTTGCTGTAACGACTTTCTAGTAGAAGCAGAGGGCAAGAACATGTTAAAGTGAGGTCAAGGGCATACAGAGCACAAAGGCTTCTACTTTAAAATAACAAATGCACAGTCATCTGTACCATTGGGGAGTCATTAAAAATAATATACTCTAGCTTTGTGCTGGGTGAGGGACACCCCCCCCCCCCACACACACACACACACACATTCACCTCCTCCTCTCTGTGTCCATTGGTGATAATCACAGGGGCAGTGTTCTAGCCATATGGACTCAGGCTGATCTGGGCGCAGCTCTAATACCTGGGTGGTTAATTAGGGGCTGAGTATTGGGCGACTGAGCGCTGATCTAAACTCCCTCCTGGCCCGGCCACATCGAGCGCCCTTTTAAGTGGCGCTGGGCCTCCAGGGACCCTGGCAGAAATGGTGGGCTAATTATTTGAGATAACACTGAATGGGAGAGGGGGATTGTGCATTTGAAAGGAGGGCACACAACGAAAAAAGAACAAGAAAGAAAGGAAAGGGGGTAAGAATGAGAGTTAGCAGTAAAGGTCATCATTTGCCTATTTTCATGTAGAGTGTCAACAGCCTGTTATGCCCATTTTAAATGAGTGACAACAGATTGGGTTTTTTATAAATAGGACCTTCTGCTTGAAGATACTCCATTCAAAGACAGTGCTTTATTGTGAACAGGCCCAGTCTGCCAAACAAATGGATCTGCATGAATGGCAGGTCACTTTGACATATGATGATAACGGCACATTTGGTTTACAGGCTGAGTGATAGCCTTTGAGAAGCACTAAATAACAGTAAATCAACAAATTCAGCTTACATGCAGGCTACCCACACTGATGTAAATTAACAATCGCATATAATCCATGAAGACTATCCAGGGTGTACCCCGCCTTCACCCATTCCAGCTGGGATAGGCTCCAGCCCAAACCCCCCCCCCAACCCCGAGTGCAGGACAAAGGGGTAGAAGATGGATGGATAGATGGATATAATTCATAAAATTCTTCAAAACCAGTAGCTGTTAATGGTAACGTCTAGTTTTATAATGGATACATTTCCCTTCCCCCTCTTTGCCTGTTCATATGTGAGGTTAGAATAATGAGCAGCAAGGACCCAAGGGTTTTCCCCAAGTGTTCACCTCACAGCCCGAGCCTTCAGAAAGGTAAAAAAACTGGGAGGTATCTTTGTAAAGGTGTATTGACTTCACGAAAAGGTCCAAGAATGATTTCAAATTGCCTTTGAGTTGGATGTAACTCAAATGTGTACACTGGTGTATTACACATAGTATCCTGAGGAAGAATTGTGGAGTATGAAGGAATCAAGTATAAACATATCATTATTTGCATTCTTTTTTGTTTTGCACGTTTAAAGTAAGATCTCTAGATTTCCCTCTTTTATTTTGTTCCAACTGCCACTCCCCAACGGGAAGCAAATTCCAAAAATGTTCCTACTTTCAAATAGGGGCATAACTTTGTACAGCAGTAGTGCTGTTACGGATGGTATTATGTTGAGATCTGTTTCTAAACCAACATCAGTTTTATCTTTCAATTAGCTTTTGGCAATAAGTCTGTTTATGTAATATACAGAGTAAGTAAAAAAAAAAAAAACCCACCCATATAGCTATAACAAACTGGATGTTAGATTGTTCTCATCAGTACCATTCAAAATTAGAACAAGGAGTAATATCCTGGTCAAATACATCATCATGATTAAAATTTAAAGTCTGTTTTATATGTGAATGATTCCTGACTTTTGATTAACTCTGTATACTTTACATGACAATTTGAATCAAGTAAATTCAATCTATCACTTTTCTCAGTGGACCCAGTTGATCTCTCCCTTGTAACAGTCAAAAAAGAAACATCATTGAGCACAAAACCGGTGGACAAAAATACCAGAAAACATGGTGTGAGCCAAATGTGTGTCTAAAGGGGAACTAGCAAGCCACTGGCTGTACAGCTTCTCTTGTGTAGGCTTTTAAATTGACATCCAGTCATCACTGTATCTTGAGAAACTGCAAACTGCCTAACGGAGTTATATGATTTCTGCTGTGTCTAGAGAAATTGTACATACTTTAATACAGTTATAGGCGGTCTTAAGCTCTGTGGCGCTAAGAGAGGCTTATGTTTCTAGAAGCACAGCAGTAATCCTATAACTGTTAAACTATACCGCTTAAGGCACAGCAAGCAGTCAGCTCATAACCATGTTAAACTATATTCAGTTTCTTCACCACCACCACCACCACCACCACCACCACCACTCACACATACATACACACACACACACACACACACACACCTCCCACACATTAGGTTCTTCTTCAGTCACACTCCCACTGAAATACTGTTTGCTAAAACTCTGACATACAAAGTGTAAAATATGTATTGGAGCAATGTTTAAGTCGTAAACCTCAAACCACACCCAGCTGTTCTTTAAGAAGACACAGACTTGTCAGTGTGGTTTAGGACCCAGTTTAGCATATACCTGCAGCCGTGATGTTGCTTGAAATGGCTCCCTGCATCAGAAGGAATGTTTATTTATTTTTCTAGCTCATAGTAAGTCATACAGTGTTCTAAACTGCATCTACAAGTCGACCATGGCTTAGCGAAGAGCTGGATTTAGTTTGAACAGGAGAGAAGTTGGTGATTTTGACAGAAATTATTTGGGCTATTTGGGTGGCTACTGAATTCTAGTGTTTGTTAGCAATGTTAGCCTCACATCTGCGGTAAGTAGATAAATAAAAAAACAGGTTTAAAAGTGATTTAAAACAGATCTATGTCCCCAAAAAAGCATTACACCATGTTAGATAATGCAGCTGATAATTAAAATCTCATTCACTTAATGGAAATAGGAAAAATGTTTACAAAACAAATGAAACAGTGCATGTCATCTCTCTATTTGACAAATAAACTGTGAAAGATGCTAATGTGCTTCAGCAAACTGTAAATAACACCCATCATTCAGTAAACAGTCAGCAATCTGGTCAGTTAGTTAGTAGTGCAGAGAGAGCGCAGCGGTGCCAGCTTGGCTGGGCATGGCTCATTGGTTTGGTCGTGCTCGGGTAAAGGCCTGGCAGAAGTGCACCCATCACTGTGATTGAGAATCGGTGCCACAGTGCCACTCAATTTATAAACACAGACAACAAGAGACCTCCTGATATCTTCCCTTGATTAATGCCAGAGAGATAATTAGCTTGTGTGTTTTGCTGCATTCCTGTCTGGTATTAAAGAGATGGATACTGGTGCATTTGATACATTCTCAGTATCCGCTTACTGGGATTCCCTACAACGATTCAGTCATTTTCCATGGTACATACTTGGCAAAGCATTTTTCTCTGTCTAATTCAGGCTATGAAAACTGGATGGTCAGAGTTTTGTCTGTGACTGAAAAATACCGGCTTGGATGGTTTGCAGCCAGTTCAATGGAAATTACGGACAGTATAAGAAATTACATTCAGTTTTCTATGGTCAGCTTACATAGCAACTACTTTGCCTTTCTATTGGCCCAAGTCCGATTCAAGTATGTAAAAAGTAACAGAAACTGACCAGTGGAAAGATTTTTGCTAGACTTTAAAAGCAATACTCTCAGAATTTATACCTGATAAAATTATATCTTCTCCATCTGTAGCCCGCACTCAATTAACACAATAATCTTTATGCGTGTTCCTGTATTTAGGAAAGAAAAGAAAGCCCTCTGACGCAAAACACACTTAAAATAGATGTTAATTGGCAGGCAACCCCTACGATAATTATATAACATCTCCACACGTGGTAACATCATAAGAGTGCTTTAGGTCTGGGGAAACATTTAAAGTATTATCTGTGGTAAATGACTGTATGATGCAGATTAGGTTAAAATGCTAGATAAATATGTATAAATATGTATAAATATGTGCAAAAAATGTAAAATTCGGTCTCTTTCTTTCTCCCTCACCCTCTCTCCCTGCGGGCTCCTGTGGAGCAGTAGGTGATGGAGGCAGACCATGGAGTATCCATTTCCACACACCATATGGAAACTCTGTTGTGTGTACAGAGGAGGTGTGCGCTAATAGTGACCTGGGCCATATGTGTTTTAGTGAATTACAAACACAACAGAGTTGGGTGGCTCCCTAACACACAACATATGGGCGTCCATTCCAAGTTAGGGGCTTTTACAAACACACATGCGGTGGCACACATACACACACATGCGCACACACACACACACACACACACACACCCCGTCCAGTCAATGAATCTCAAGGGACTGCTCTAATGAATTGCTCTATTGACACACTCTGTGGTTTGCTTCATTAGTGCGGATGAGCGCTAGCTCTCAGTAAGGGGGACGGAGACGGATTCAGTTTTTTGCAAGGTTTTCTTTTCTTGAACTCCTTATTATTCGGCTTTGCTTCGAGATTATTCATTACGCCATATCATACATGAAGGCTGTGGTCAGTGAGGCGCGCAATCAAAATCCCATTCACATGCATGGCTGGCTTCCTATTGTCATACTGAAGGGAAACAAACACAAATGACTGTAAAGTAGAGTTTCTGTGGATATCCAAGAATTTTAAAGGCATAGACTCTTAAAAACTAAGGTTCCTCAATGGTTCTCGGACTTGATGTCCATTTTTGGGGAAAAAAACAAAATATGTTTCGGTTCTTTTAAATCTCAATCTTAAAATGTTCTTAATGTTCTGACATATCAATGACATCTCATTCATTAAAAGGTTCTTTAGGGAACAAAGTGAGGTTCTCCTACGGCCTTTCTGGCACCTTTATTTTTAAATGTGTAGCACAGATGTGATTTATAATAGTGAAGTAAAATACAGTGGCAATGACTTACTGTAGTTATTAATCAGAAGCTGAATGATGTGGGCATGTCCATGCAGAGAGGCCAGATGAAGTGGTGTGTATCCCTGTTAACACACAAACAAACAGGCAAACAAACAAACAACAAACAACTTGGTCAACACACTGCATCTCCACATCTGCCCGAGGCAGCTAGATCATATGGAATATACGTTAAGACACATCTGTGCATTGCAGCAGGGAGTTAACTGACAGCCACTCTCACTGCCCCATAGTGTCTGTCAGTCGATTGTGATATTAAAAAGCAGCTGGACATCATTTCACACGCAGCTGTATGTAGCGACCACTTCTCGTTTGTGCTGCGGGAGATGCTACAGTACGCCTGTCATTTGCAGGCCTGCACATTAACACCGGCCAGCTCCCTAACAGAGCTGCTGTCACTCAACAATTCTCCACATGCGCTCAGCGGTTGTTTTGTTTTTTTTACCGTGGACCGCGAGGAGAACTGAGTGATAGCCAGGTTTAGGCAGAGGAGGCCACATAGAGAGACAGTCAGTGGGGTTCGGTTCCACAACAGTGATGGCTGCACTGAATAGGCCGGGTGCTTAAAGGCGAGCAGTGCCTCTGACTGCACATTAACACTCCACAGGGGAGCTTTTTCACAGGGAGAGAAAGGCTCCTGGAAATGCTGAGATAAATGCACGTTTCGTGTCATCCCTTTCTTCTGCAATATCTCTCTGTTGTCACTTTGTTTAGTGCTCATCTTCCTTTGGTGCACCACTCAAAACGCTAATGGGCCACATGATTAGAAGAAGTGCTAAAAATAAACACAAAAGCAAATGAAAAAGAACAGAGGGGTACTGATTGATACGTTGAATATGTACAGATCCCCTCAGTTTGAAACAGCAGGACAGTGGATGAGTTACTTTTTAATCTTTTGATCACCATAAATACCACACCAACCGAATCATATTTTTCACATCATTGCAGCATCACAGGTACTTAGGGCTTAATATAACATAATATCATATGATATCATATAATATAATGTTTATAATTATTTTTAGCCATATAGACAATACAATTATTACAATAAACACTTCAAAACCGAAAATAATTATATATTGGGGGAGTGTAACAATATGATATCATGAAAAAAAATTCTTAAAAATAAGTGAATAAGAAAATAATAATCTATTGGCACTGGGGTGTATTTGCAATAGAAGGAAAGCAAAAGATGTGTGTACAACGACCAACAATTACCAAGTGGCAAGAGCTATGAGAGCAGAAGAGCTTTATTCAAATGCTTTAAATTTTACTGTTGAATCAATGATTTGATTTTTTGATGTTGCGATAAACTTGCCTGTGCTAATACTCACTAAGCCATAGAAATAGACAGTCTTAACTTACGTCACTAACTCCTGAAAGTATATTCAGACGTAACTTAACTTTAATCTGCATGAATTTGTGTTTGGTGAACTGAGCTTGCTTTGTGAAAGCTACCCACTAGCTTTATAGTGGTGGTTCAGACAAGTGAGGTGGTTGTTGTTTAAAATTTAAATTCAAGCTAGTGTTAGCTAACGATATTAGCAAGTTATTTGCAAGTTACATCTTTTTGTCTTTGCCACTAGCCCACTCAGTTATTAGCTTGGATTTTGGTATTTACCAAATTTTAGCTGACAGTAGCTTAACTTTGACAGCAGCTCATCCTAGCTTTTCAAAACATCTTAGAATGTTATATAATAAATGAATAAAATAACAAATTTCATGCATTTTAATGCAATACTCAATCATTTAGCTTTTTGAGTTTTACTATATTTACAATAATTGTTTTATTTATAAGGCTAATTATAATTTATTTGTAATAAATAATATAAAAAATGTATTCATCAGTAATGCATAGTTTTCTCAGAACCATATAAGACAATATGCAGCCTACAGACTCAGAATAGATACAGAAAATCCTGCTTAATGCACCCAAGCAACCAATAACAACACCTGCTGGTGGAAGCTTTTACAGTTTAGAGTGTAGCTATGTTGCTAACCACAGTGCTAGCATAATGCTTTTCCCATAGCATTACTGCTCTTAAAGGTTAAATTAGGCTTCCCTCTGCTCTACTCCTCATTACTACATGAGTGCTAGCATTGACATTTTTTGGAAAGGTCACAAGCACTTTCATGTGCTTAGCTTCATGTTTACTTTAAATGTAAGTAAAGGCCAGGGAGCAGCTGGCCAGAGGGGCAAAGGAGCCAGTGGAGATCAAGGTGAGTCACTGGGGTTCATTTTAACGAGACTGACTGACAAAACTACCCTCACACACATATAGTCTGGCACTTCATCATCGGTTCTGACACAAAAACCCTCATTGTGGGGAGAGTGAGTGATTTATGTATTGAAGATGAGAGGTCAATATGGGTAGATTCAATGGGAATGGTTCAGTCCCCTTAAACTTCTCCGTATGGCACAGCTTTTGTAATATACCTCAGGTAGTGAGCACCATTCATAACCCATCAGTGCTTTCTCCATAACTCGATGGAAAATCCAAGAGTGTCTCCTTTTTGAATTTTTAATAAAACCTATTTGTTCAATGTCCCTGCAGGGAGATGAGATTTGGTCTCCAATAGCACGCCGGCTCCTAACACTCACGCAATCCCCTCTCATAGGTGGACAGCAAATCAGTGTGTAGCGTGACCGCACTTTGAATCTAAAGCACGTTTATGCTAAAGCCAGGCTCATTTCACAGGTATATTAAAATAGAACTCACCCCCTTAAGAGAGAAAGAGAGACAGACGGAGAAAAAGAAGGATGTCATCAGAGTCCGGTGTCGGCTCCGGTATGCCAGGGTAGGCAGGAGGAAGATTAAAGAAAGAGAATAAGCATACTGCATGGCACTGGCCCGGGTCAGGAACCTAATTTCACACTGACATTAAGGGCAATTTGGCCTTGGAAATATTTCGCTGAGCTTCTATTCATCTGAGTAGCGTGAAGCTATAAGTCTGCATTTTCTGAATATAAGATAGACAGATTGAACCACAGGCATTTTAAGTGGCGTGTGGATATAAATGGGTGTACTTACGTGCTGCGAGAGGTCGGGAAGAAAGAGTGTATCATGAAAGAGGAAAAAGAGAGAGAGAGATGGGGAGAGAGAGACATTATTCAGATAGAGCATTTGTAATATCAGGAGGGGGGGGGAGAAAACTATAGCGGTCTGACTCTTTTGTGCCCTACAGTGAAGCTATAATCTACCGCTGCATGTCAACGACTAAAAAAAGCGTGATTAAAAATGAACAACTGAACAGCTCACTTAAAAAAAACCTATTTAACGTGTTGGGGCAGGGTTACAAAATGAAGAAGAAGAATGTAGCGTCTGACGTGTGAGTGAAGCCTACTGAGACATCTCCAGGCCCTCATGGCACTCTATGGATTATTGATTTTTTATTCCCTTCCTGCCCAGAAGGGGCTCCATTTGAACAGCACCATTACCTCTATAACGATTAGAGAGCAAAAGTTAATTATGTAATTATGAAGGCAATAAGAGGCGCGTGTGTGCTCGCCTGTGCTGGTGAAGGCTTTAAACATTATCTCCAGCACGCACATCGCGGCGGACAGGGTGAGAGGAAGAGATTAGAGCAGCCGAGGAGAAACAGATGGAGAAACCATTAACTAATCACAACAATTTCCCTCTATTACATTCACCGCTGCCTTCACACAGGGAGTGCACACACACACACACACAAACACACATGCCAGCATGCGTAAACACAAATGATGGACGGCACAAAACTGCAGACACACATGCACGCACAAAACAGGAGTTTGTTGCAGGAGAAAGACGTAAATGAGCTCCCACACAGGCAGGTGTGTAGCATTGTGTGACTAAATGTACTTTTATCATTATCACAACACAAGTTTCTGCGATAGGCACATCGTTAACTAGACTAGTGGAAGCATGCTGAGCAGGCATAGGAGCAGTGTCTCTTTACATTAGAGGAGGCAGGCAAGTCTCAAAACTCCTCTCTCCCGCATGCAGAGCGAGTGATTTAACCACTCTGCTACGTAGCCATTAAAAAATGCATACACTCACACAGCTCAAACACTATTTCATCCTTAACCACTATCTGCACAAATGTTTTAGACATGATAATCCTTCAAACACTGCTGTGTGTGCTCTGTGAAATGTGTGCGGCAGTAAACCTGCTTTACTATAAGGAGGTTCACTAAATATACATGATCACAGAAAAGAAAAACATATATGAGGGTTTTTCTAACTGAATCACACAAAATGAGCTTGCAGGTGTGACGTAAATGGCTATGTTATTATTTTGCTTTTGCATAATAAAGAATAGTACTTTTATCATTTTTTTAAGTGTGGTGAACCATCCACATGTCCAATTATTAAGAGAGTTTAACTGGATTCAGTGATGTGCAGAGTGAGACAATGCTGAACAAAAATGACTCATTTTTGTTTATTTTAAGGTTATTATTTTTTTATCACACCACTGAGTAACGTGGCATATGGGTCAAGAAAATCAAGAAATCAAGAAAACACACACATCCTCAGTCAGAAACTGTTTCAGGAGAGGGACACACACACAGCATGTGTAAACACATACAACAAAATGAACAAAACTGCACACACACATCATCAGAAAAAAATAATGCAGAAGAGGGAAGCTCTTGAGCAAACACAAATACACACACACACACACACTGTTAATAGCAAAAGAAGCTCTTAACACTTTCAATTTCTATAAAGAGTTTGTGGCAGAATCAGCCCCAGGCAGAGAGAAGACTCAGCCTTCAATAATCTGGACCTGTTCCCACTGAAAGGTGATGGGACAAAATGAAATGGAATAAAAATGTGGGTGAGGGCCACGATGCTGAGGGTCAGATAAAGAGTGTGAATGACTATTTCACCTTGACATAAAGGAAGAAAAATGCCAGAAGCACAAAGATCCTCTCTGTATTTTCACTGTGCACTTGACCAAACCTAAATGGCGAGAGATAAGATGGTCTGATTTAGAATATGCATGAACTGGGGGTGAAGCCTGAGCAGAACTGTCCATGTTGGACTGCTGCTCTGTAAGTGAAGGGTTTGAATAAATAGATGCGAGATGATGTTTATGCAAAGTCGGAAGAGACAGTGTATAGAGCACCCTGCAGCAGATTCAGGTTCATTTTGAGCTTGGTGCTTGTACACACATTCTTCAAGGCAAGTCTCTATGATTAATAGACTAAGTCATTAAATTAGCAGCATCAGTCTAAATGAAAGGGGAAGTTCCAGGGGAGTCCGTGACCTCAGGCCACATATAGGAGAGTGATTAAAACACAGTTAAGTGGTTGAGTTACATATACAACTACACATACAGAAACTACACATACAGCCACAAATTTATGGCCACATTATATCTCTACGTACCTCCAAAATGGTTAAGGAAAACCAATTCAAATGTAATTTAATGTAACAAGATTTCTGGACTATTTTATGGTTCTATTTAACATTAAATGTTCACTCAGTGTTAATTTACATCTGTATACATTGCCACCCTCAGTAAAGAAAGGATACAAAAATGTGTTTGTGGTTAAGGAGTTAATTACCTCAAGCTCACACAGAAAATAGGAAAACTAATACTAAACTAAACTAAATGCAGCACTAAACCAATAAAATACAATGCATCTTCCCTTTTATGTTTAGCTGTTTATATCCACCAGAGTGTCCAGGGACTCTTAATTGATCATACATGAATTGTTTCACTGGAATATAAATATGAGGTCATTCATAACATAGAGTAACATAGAGAAAATACAAACAAAATGAAAGTTTGTGATGACCTTAATAGTGACACTAGATGCCATATCTACATCAAGACTACTTTTACTTGTCTGGAAGAGGATAAATATTTATGGTGCCCCTAGACACAGTGGAGGGAATGGTTAGCATTTTGGAACCACAAAATGGCAAAACCTCTTGTCTTTCACCTAATAATAGACCCAAACACCTTGAGTTCACTAGACATAGACATTTAGAAAATCATGAAAAGCATACAAATTTGGCTGCCTCTGCCAAAAAGAAAAACTGGGTCATAAGGAAAACATTTTCTGAACAGTGTGTGCCTGTATACACAATCTATATCATAACAATAGTATTATATAATATATATTTAGATTACACAATTCCAGTGAACGCTGTTGCACCTCCAGAGAAGGGGTGTTCATTTCTGAGAGTGCATGATCCATACTTGTGATTGTGGGAGTGTGTGTGCGGTGTGTGTTTGTGTGTGAGCCCCTGCAGAGGTGTAAATGTGAATGTGTCAGTAGGAGCTCAGGCTCCTGTCAGCTCTCACCGCTCTCTGGTTGACGTCTGCGCCAGAGCGAGCCATCATGTCCACCGTCTCTATGCGGCCCTGCTTGGCTGCCCAGTGGAGCGCTGTCTGCAAACACACACACACACCCACACAACACACACACACACACATGCAGATGCACACAAGGGTTGTCAATCATATATACGGTCAATTACAAAGTTTTCCAAAAATACAAATATATTCACAGAACTGCATTGCTCTTGGGTATGAAAAGCTGATTCTGCCACAACACAACTTGGTATTGATTTTGAGAAAAAAATTTACAGACGATCAATGAATGATGTGCAGAGACACTAGAGATCACAGACAGCGAGTAGTGGAAAATTTCCCAGTCTTACTGGGAAGATAAATATGCAGATTAATGAACATGAACTTGCCTCTGCAGTGTATCACACTTGTTTACTGAACTAGCTGCTGTCACGCACTTTTTCATTTTGTCATTGTCATATTTTTGGCACCTCCTTAGAGTCCAGCCCTACTTCTGGAAATTTATCATCCCGCAGAGTGCTAACAAGAATTCTAACAGATTCTAACAACACTGCAACTAGTTAGAATCTTCTGGAACAGTACGGGAGAAAAACAATCAAGATTAGCACAAGGACAATATGCGAAAATATTTTTTTTATACACAGTGCAAAAGGAGAGAACATTCTAGTCTTGGTGTATACAGACTCTAATATTGCTTTAAAACAACAAAAAACATGTTCCACTATTACTAAACAAAATGCAGTAACTACACAATAACTCATTTTAAGATTGTTTTAGACTGATGGTAAAGCAACAGGTCAGCCTTGGGTTGTACACACACACACACACACACACACACACACACACACACACACAGTAGGGCATTAATGACTTGAGATTTTTTTCAGGTCGACTTATCCATCAACAAAGTCAATGTCGAGTCGACTAGTTGTTTGATGATGTCATTTCAAACGCAGCGAGGTTGAACACAGGTGTCCAACACTGAGCAACTTTTATTAAAGTTCTCTGTAACATTAACAGTCAACATGACAATTAAACAA
>JBBPCX010000135.1:8696858-8712849 GCA_037974365.1 Hydrocynus forskahlii | reverse complement strand
ACTTTAACACCGACTTGCAGATTGTGCAGGTCACCATGCTGTTTGTGTGTCTAGAGTGAAGGATCTCCACACATGTGTCTGTCACCTCTGCTGCCATGTCTCTCGTATTCTTGTGGTTTTGTGTTTAGATTCCCCTCATGCCAGCGTTACCGCCCTTTTTATGAAAGGACTATAGTAATTGGTTAAGTTAAGGAACGTGTGTCAGCGTAAGCCAATCAGAGGCAGAGATTGCATTGTGTACACAAGCGCACACAGAGAGAGGGAAAAAAAACCCACAGGACTAGTCGCCTTCTCTCAGGGGAGAATGACTTGTGCCTCTGTTAATGCCCTAACACAGAGTGATTAAAACACAATTAAGTGGTTGAGTTATGCATTAAACTACACATACACAAACTACACATACAACCACACATTTATGTCCACATTATATCTCTACGTACCTCCAAAATGGTTAAGGAAAACCAATTCAAATGTAATTTAATGTTACAAGATTTCTGGACTATTTTTACGGTTCTATTTATCATTCAATGTTCACTCAGTGTTTATACCTGTTTATATTGCCACCCTCAGTAAAGACTGGATAAAAAAATGTGTTTGTGGTTGTAGTTAATTACCTCAAGCTCACACAGAAAATAGGAGAACTAATACTAAACTAAACTAAATGCAGCACTAAACCAACAAAATACAATTAAAGCATCTTCCCTTTTATATTTAACGTTTTATCTCCAAAACACACATCAGTTAACATATTGCTGTTGGTTAGTTTGTTTTGAAATTCTGACACAATGTAAAGGTCAGCTGCTTTCAAATCATGTAAAAAAAAGTAAAAAAATTTTTTTTTAAAAATGGAGACATAAGGGTTTGTTTTCAAAGCGTAGATGTTAAATGACAGTTTATATCTAAAAAAAGAAAATTCTCCAATAAGCAGTGCACCTCCTCTCCCTTGCTTTATGGAATGTGAGAGTGACTCGGCTGTTTTAAGGTCCGTTTGAGCAGCACCTCACTGCCTTCACAGCTCATTTCCATAAGCAGATTTGGCCTGAGCTGAATGGACAAGCACAGTTGCTGGTCATTAGCATACAGGGTAATTCAGAACAATGTTAGCTCAGTGAGGCTGCACTAAAGAGTCAAGGACGCTTATGCCACAGCCTCTACTTATCTCTACATCCTGTCTGACAGGTATAAACACATTACATACTTCGTTTTCGGTAATTTACCTCACTTTATGCATTGAAACCACTCTCAGAGACACCCAGTGGAAAGATGAATATAGTATCAACTCTGATTAATCTGTGAAAGTATTTTCAGGGTGCTTCAGTCTCCACAGAATATTCAGAAGCAGAATTTTCGGTCAGGTATGATATAACCATACTGATTTTACATGTATGTATATGTATAGATTTTTTTCCTGTACAAAATATATTACATCACAAGTTTTATACATTTTCAGTTTATTTCACTTTAATTTTGGTAACATTTATGTTGATGTAATATATATTACTCAAACTCAAATGATATACGCATGTAATGCATCACAACGAAAAATACTTACAAACTTTTGTCCCGATTGCATGTAAAAAAAAAAGAAAAAGACATAAAGCACTATCAGTTTTATAAGCATTTCTTTTTGAATGTGTGTATGTCATTGAAACAAAGGCTGTGACATAGCAAACAGAGAGAGAGAGAGAGGAAGAGAGGGAGAGAGAGGGAGAGGGAGCGGGAGAGGGAGAGGTATAGACATTGGCTAATTCTGCCTTGTCAGTGTTGCCCCTCTCCACAGCAGTGTCAGTGTCCATGTCAGATTATTTATCCAGCAGCTCAGAGCTCCTGTTCAGGCTGCATTCCCTCTGAAGATGCCATCAAAGCCGCAGCAGAGGAGCCGTGCTTTCGGCTTTTGTGAAATTCTCCTCCCCAGTTTTCTCAACACAATCTTTATCCAGCCCAGATCAGTGCCACCCTTTAACCAATGCTGAGCAGATTAACTGAATGCTTGAGTCGCGCCTGAGAGAAACTATAGTAACCTGTAATCTTCCAGCAGCTGAAAAGAAACTATGTATCTTGTCACACAAGAGCTGGCAGACCACCTTGACCCCACAAGCCCTCTTTTTAACACTCCTGACTGTGCTGACAGCTCTTTGGTTAATTCACACTGACACAGCCCATTGAGAAATTCCCTGCCTCCTCCATTGTCTCCTCCCCATCTCTAACGTCCCTGCACTGTCCTGCAGAGTGCAACGTTTACTCTATCAAGGCCAGAAAAAAGTTCTCAGTGGGCTTTATTTTACTGGTCGAGATCACAATGAATGCTTCTAAAGGAGTCAGACACTCCTCTGGTCCTGACATCACTTTCCATAAGCGTATGTATACTATAAATATATTATATTTTCTAGCATTTTATTGTCTTTTTTTCTTGCTGCACACTTTCTACCACAAAAATATATATTTTTAATGACCTTTTTCCATCCTCTCTTTATCCATTAGAATTAAACAGGCTATTTTATAACTGTGCCTGACCAGCATTTAAATGACCTCTGTTCCAGTTGGCTGCCTTGTGTGGTACCTGATTCAAATGGCAGTCCAGACAAAACTTCAGCATAAATGAGTAGGGATGAAGTGTTGTGTACTGAATAGGGCACAGGTGAACACACTTGTTCTTCAGGCATTGCAGAGAGTGAATCATATTTATTCTTATTATTATTCAACAATATTCAGTTAGCTATGTATCAAAGTGAATTTAAAGTAGAGTTCAGAATGTTTTTGTGTCTTGGTCTGTGTATATGCTCATCATTATACAGAGATAGTTATGTTTTTCTTTATGTTTTATTTTGGATCTGGCAGAGTAGGCTGTTTTCTCCATAGATGTAGAAAGAGAGAGGGGCTGAGACAGACAGTGAGAGAGAGAGAGAGACAGAAAGAGAGAGAGAGGGGAGAGGGAGGGAGGAAGAGGTATAGGGAGGGAGAGAAGGTGGTACAGAGAGAGAGGTATAGAGGGTGTGTGTGAGAGAGAGAGAAAAGGAGAGAGTGAGAGAGTGTTTGAATGAGTGCGTGTACGTTTTACTGTGGACCAGATGGACACACTCTCTTTTATTCTCCGTGTGAAAGGACAGCTTAAACTCAGCCTCCCTGCTAAAGCTCAATAGAGGGGCTGAGAGTATAAGGACCACCACTACTCTGCTCACTTTCAAAGCCTGACGACTCTCACCATATGGACCTGTTTAAAAACTCCCGCGGCCTCAGACAAAAGAGCAACACTAGCAGCCTCTCACAACAACTGTAGTGATGACATTCAGTTCTTTCATGGGGAGTGAGCTAATGCTGAGCCTTCATATGGAACCACAGCCAGTTTACCGTGACTGCATTTTACCATTACTGTCCAGACTAGTGGAGTAAACCAACCAAAATATCATCCTCACAATTAGTTGCAGCAAAACATCATGAGTTATTTATCTTCTTAATTTATTATTTACACCATTAAAAACCATGTGTAACAATGGACCAATAAAAGGAGGATCGGAACTGACTAAGAACAAACTTTTTGTTCCATACATGCAAAAGGAAACCAGTCAGTTTATTATTCTGCATTATAGTTCTGTTCTGTAAACAACTTAAGCTGGTAAGAGCAGCTTTAGCCGCTGAAACAACTGCACTGAAACGTCCTAAAAATGCATGACTCATTGCGCTGAATATCCACTTTCAGTGAAGCACTTCATTTCCTTCATGTTATTTAAACAAACAAATGATTCTTCCTTGTTACGGATTTAAAATGATGGCCCATGAAAGAGCAAATTTAGTCAATATCATCTGAACTGTACTGACTATCCTAAATCATCAGTGAACTTTGGCTGCTATTTTGTCGAACAACACCCTGCATGTTTCTTGAATGGAAGCCAAAACCTTTTCTCCGAACAACATAAAACAATGTCTCAGTCATCGTGGAGCTATTCATAAGCTTATAGAGACAAATGTCTTGTTCCTAACTATTCTGAGTCACTTTCTTTAGAACAACCCATTTCACATCACACTTTGTCTGCATCGTAACAGTTTTATTCTGCAGAAATTGGGAAAATCCACAGGATTCCCCTTTAAGGAATTTAATCCTATTTTAAACATTGTTCACTCATGATCATTTTGGCATATTTACTCATCAGCAGTGTGAAATTTAAGTTTCTGTAAACACACAAAGGCCCCTAGAAAAAAAAAACGTGAGCAACTGCAGTCTCCAGTTCAGAGTTTAATCCTTTTACTCCACACTAAAACAATCATGTGTACCCATTGGATGAGCTGTGTGGAGAGGTGTGTGCCTGCCTTCAGGGCTGCCTGAGTTATGTGTGTTTGTTAAAGTAATAATTGCCGTGTAATTAGACCATAATTACACACAATGATGATTGTGGCACTAGCACACACTGGGAAGAGTGCGTACCAGACACACAGATTATCATGAATTAAATATCCCATCCTAGCAATTATTAACGTCAAACAAGAGTGCGAATCCTGCATCGAAAATACCCCAAGGTACAGAATACCATGACCATGTTTTTACATATTTAGCAGTAGCTAATTATATCCTGTTTTCAGAGAACATAGAGAAAAGATGACTTTAAATGAAAGGTCTGGAGTATGTAAAACACAAACTGTAAAAAATGATTTATAAGTTCACCACAAAAAAAAATACTCCATGGTAATAAGAAGGTAAACAGTGTAAAGCAAAAATAGTTTATTCCAAAATTGTTCAAATGAATATAAAAACATTTCATCAGTAGAGAAACACTCACCCCCTTGTGTTCGTACAGTTGTTATATAGTTTGAGGGCATTGTGCAGCAGAAAATATCAAAGAGAAAGAAGTATTAACATGACAAATATGACCAAATGCAAACATCAGTGTACATATTCTATAATCAAGCAATTTAGAAGACAGAACAGCAAAAATACAAATTTCTAAGTAAAAAACTTCACAGGAGAATGAAAAAATGTATGGAGCAGATGTATCTCACAAATCTGTACCGTCTGATGTTTTATTATAACAGCAGTATGTACACTTTTTGTAGCTGGTATAATGGCAAATAAATTCCTATAACAATGCCGTTGTTCTACTAGTCTATTCCAGTTACAGTCTCATTCATTTAAACTCAAAGTCCACATCCGAACTGAAAACAAGCCATATCTGACCCATTCAGCTCTTATTAGATGCTTTACAGTGCAAAAGTTTACCATCCCAAGAGTGCCTTGCCCAAGCTGGGACTACAGAGCAGACTTAATCTACGTACATAGATTAACATCCACAGTGGGGATTAGGGACACCTACTCCCATTTCAAAGCTGTGAGTGTTTTGAAGTTTTGGGGGTTGGAGATGAGTTTAAAGGCTGAACTCCTATTTCATTCCAGTGGGAACGTCTCTGCCTAATCCTTCCATTCCACTCACTCACCTTCCCTGGTTATGTGATCAGAGTGGGATCAGTATCCAGCCAGGCCTTCTGAAGCCTCTGGCTCTCTTCCCTTTCATTAATTTCTCTTAAGAAGCTTACCCGGCCCTTGTTTGTTATTGTTTACAAATCTGCTTTCCCGCGTGTCTTATTGTAGGAGTAACAGGCTAAAGACATGATGGGCACAACAGAACGAGTATCTCTGCAGATCGCTGCCTCATTCATGCAGTTTATGCAATACAGACTGCTGCTTCTCCAACCTACTCCTGCTAATATGTATGTTACTATCCGGTCCAAAGGTTTAAGGCAGCTAAGGTGGTTCTGGACTCATCCTCGGTCCTCGCCCAAATTTGCCACATTCCATCAGCAGCTCATCTAGTTTTGTTCATTCTTTGGTCATAATGTTCTAAACAGAAAGACAGGAAATCACCAAACTGTCTAAGACCGGAGTTGTCTAAGGAGCCCTTTTAGAACCATCAGTTTTTAGAGTAAACTGCTTCTTAAAGGAAATATTAAAGCATGAAGCGAAAAAGAGTGAACCTATCGATTGCAGCAGTAGCAATAAACACACAATGGCCTGTCTGTACTTACAGTGACAAAGTCCTGAAGCGGCAAGGGTAAAAAAAAAAAGAGGAGAAGACAGAGGATGTAATGAGATTGTAGATATCATAGTCAAATACATAAAACATGGTCAAGGACTGTAAAGCACAAGGTCCTATAATTAAATTCCAATTGATTGCCATTTTGGGCTTTCACAAGCTACCCAAAGCAACCGTTCAACAGGGAGAAAGAAAAGGCACGTCTTTTCGCTGATTAATTTGAAAGGATCTGTTATCTTCCTCTGTATCATCTTCAGTGAGCGGAGTTTTAATCATTCGGCTGCGATGATTCAAACACAAAATGCTTCCTCTTCCCCCCCGAGACACCAATGCCAAGTTCACCACACAAAGCCTTCCAATCTTCTGGAGCAATTCAAGCCATGCCATTAATTCCACAAAAGCCAAATGTAATTGATTGATAAGGGCTTAAGATTAACCTTTCCTATGAGTTTTTGTCTCTCAATCTCGATGGCCATATAAGATGCTGTCTATCCCATCAACACTATCTCCTTTATCAGATTCTGGTTAAGAGCATTGGCCATTACTGTTGACCTGGGGGGGACTTGAGGAGTAAAAGGGGGCCACTCAATATGGCCGCCTTTGACTGCCACATCTAAGGCCAGATCAGATGAGAGTGTCCTGGCTTATCTTTAAGGGCAATATAGATGGTGCTTTTGAACTGGCGACTCTTTTGAAAATGTATTGTTGGCGAGAGAAGAAAACCTTGTGTGCTCTTTGAAAATGTCCTGCATTGGTGTAGTTTAGCAACAGCCGCACAAAAGCAGCACTTTGGTATCTCTGCATGCATGCCAGTGTAAACACGAAATGTGTTAGATACACGCATTCTCTCCAGCTCTAGCAGATTCACAGCCTTGGGCTACAAAAGCAGGAACCCTGGGACTCTGGGAAGGAATCCTTCAGCAGAACACACAGCCCTTAATAAAATCACCTCCGCCTGGAGGAGCAGCAGGGAAGAAACAAGAGTATACACTGCTACCCCCCTTGTAAAAGCAGCAACAGTGATACATGTTGGTTTTAAACTATCTGAGCAATACTAGCATTACTGTCAAAAGCATGTCCATGACTCGTTACAGGCATTGGGTTATAGCCCTAAACGTTTCCTTAATGGAAAACGAACATTTAGATTTTTTTTCTGGGGTTAAATGAAGTTCATGTATTCTGTACACATTATGCGAATACATCAACAACATTTGAGATGCTGCCCCTTCAAAATACATTCCTGCAGCTATGGGTGAGCTCAGCTGCTGATGTTAGCAGGCTTCACATGCTCATTTTCACAAGTGGATCACAGTCCAAATTCTATTGACTTGGTCAGCTTAACAAAGTTACTAGATAGATAGCGTAGATAACATGGTTCAAATTAATATTAATTAATTAATTATAATTAATTATGATATTGCATGGTTCAGCAGAGTTTAAACATGGTTTTCTAAACAGCCACATTTTGTAAATCTGCAAACAAAACTATGGTTTTGTGGCTGCTGGAACGGCTTCTCAAAATGGCAAATCAATTAGCTGATCAGGTAATATAACCTCCAAGATATTCCATTCAAATTTGCCGTATATCATATGGTGACGTATGACTGTGCTGTTTCTAATTGCTTTCAGTGAGAAAGACATGCTGTGTTTGTTGTTTTGTACAAGACCCCTCATGTAAACATGGAAGAAGTACTAATGCCTCCCTTATGCTACCAGCAGGAGCTATGGATGATGGGCTCAGCCCCCGAAGTTGGTAACCTACAGTCATGAGTGTGGTGACAAGCAATTAAACCATCAGGAACTGGATTTCAATGCTTGGTTGAGGAATTTGTCATTCACCCTTACTGATTGTAATACTGCTATGGCATGTGCAAACAATTGTAAGATGCTCTAAATACTTTGATAAATCTACTCCTAGTAGCATTAGCAGTAGCAGTCGAAGCAGTAAGCACATTTGTCAGTTGCTTTACAGAGGCGCTGCAGGCAACAGCAGTGCCAGCCACTCCCTGTTGCCTTTACTCACCCCACTGATCCTGCAAATTCACTAAACTTCATGGAAATTTAATAAGTGCCGCTGCTTTGGGCCCCATTCCTGCAGAGCCCAAGCCTGCTGCTGCGTGGCACATATGTGATGATTTACAACCAGACACTCATTTACCACCTTCCTCCTTTTCTTCCTCTCTTCTCATTCCCCTCCACCCTTGTTTCGGAAGTGCCTGTTATTGTAGCCTATGTAGCAGAATAGACAGCCTTGGGGTCCGAGGCTTCTGAAGTTTAAGCCAATCCAGGCTTTGTACACATCCAGGGGCCAAACAATATCTGGAAATCATCAATGTGTTTTATTTTCTTTTCTGTTCACCTTCAAAGCAAGCTGCACGGCCTTTCAACAATATCAGGCGACAAAATGCTCCTGGTCAAAAGACTATCTGTTCCTGTCTGGCAGTTTTTATCCGTTGCCACCATGTCTTAGTCCTACCGGATAGCTGTGATGTTACACACTATCCCTCATATCCTTTACATGTTTAGCGTAACTCATGCTTCACACCACTGTTTCAGCACAATGTCTTCCTGTTTGCTTATGTTTGGCAATGATTGTGCTGATATATTTAATTAATGTGGGTACTACGGTATATTTGAAACAAACAAACTCAGTTTGAGTGTAGCCTTTAGAGTTAATTGTTCGATGACTGGTGCACAACAAAATCTTTCTTCTTATTAATTATTATGATTAATATCTTCTTATTTTTAAGCAAATACAAACCAACATCAATAAACTGTATCATAACAGTTATTTTCAGTGGAGGAAGAGATAAGATCATATCTTCAGCAAGGCCTGAGGTGAGGTGAGTGTTCTGGAACAGGACTGCTTTGTGGTGGATTTCCCAGACAGAGAGAGGGCTGCAGGGACTCACCTTCTTGGGGGCCAGGGTGGGGTCCTGCAGCAGAAGCTGACGCAGGCCAGGAGCATTCCCTAATGCTGCACACCGTAACCACTCCCGCTCCAGAGGGTCCATCTGCATCCTCTGGAACAGAGACTAGAAACAGGAAACATAACATAACATAACAATGTCAATTTTACTGGAGGGAGAAAAGAAAATTAACTTGCATGTGTGTAAATGTAAACGAAAATTGATTTAGCATAAATTTGGGCTACTATGACATAAAACAACGTTACATAATGTAAAAGACTGCTTTCCAAAAACAGAATAGGAAGATCCAAATAAGATTTGGATATGACAGCAACAATAAAATATGTGGAAAAATATTACAACAGATTGGTACAATCGGGCAACATTATTACTGTGTATCCCAAAATTTGTGTCTCACCCTTGCACGTGCCTGGCTGTGTGCCTCTCCTTCTCTACTGTATGTAATCAGTAACAGTTGAGCCCTTTAGTCTCAGCTTGCTTCAACCTCCCTTCATTGCTAATCTGGAACTGGTTCCTAGCGGCCTTAGACTAAATGAAAACAGACAGGAGTCCATGTCTCCGCACTGATCAGTGAACTGTGACCGGTTCTGGGGCCCTGCAGAAGCCTCTGGTCAACACAAGAACCCTGTTGTTAAGCCTGGCAGAACAGAACGGGGGCCCCAGCACTCAGATGACACAACCAGAGAGCAGTCCGCAGATCCACACACCACCAATCCCCACGTTTAGCACCTGTTTATGATATGACAAATTGAAACCCCCACCGTGAAGGGTTTGAACATCACTGTAGTCGTGGCGCAAAACACTGACACATCCTGACAACTCACCGTGAGTATCATAAGTCACACTAACAATTCTACCACAGGAGCTACGGACATATGCAAGTGATAAAATCTCACAGGAATGCAGAACCAAAGTATAAAATAATTAGGGGCCAGGGGATGTATGAGGGCACAGGCAAGGCTGAAAAAAGGAGAAAACTAAGGGTAGTAATGGCTACATATGTGTAGTGGTTCAGAGGAAGACAGAGAAAAGCAGAGAGTGGGGGGAGTGGGGGTCCTGCGGCCATGCCCTGCACTGACCTATGCCCCCGTGTTAAAGGCAGAGCGTGCAGAATGGAGAAGCAAAGCGGCTGCAGATCAAAAAGGCTGACAGATGAAGGGGAAGGGTCTGCTTGACCTTGACTCTTTCATGTCAGCTGTGTCTCCAGACAAGGAAACTCTGACATGAGCACCATTCATCTGTGTCTGTTAGCCACACTGAGTGCCAGAACACAACATAAGCTGTTAATTAAGGCCATGTCATTAGAAAGCAACTTAATACGCTGACACATTTTCATTAAAAAATATATGGCACTTCAAAAACACATCAGTGTTTCTCCAAGGCATGTTCATTACAAGGTAAATACTGTAGTATTTGTTTAAACTGCGCGGGACAGTTTGTTGATGTATCGACATTTTAAACTGATCTGAAGGAGAAAGATCTGGTGACCAGCGCTAGGGCAAAGGCAGAAACTCAAGACATGAAAGAAAAAAGATGGTCCCTGAACGCAATTACACAAAAAACCTTCACATATATATCCCATGATGCCACAGCAGAGGAAATTCCTGCTGTGAGGGAGCAGACCCCAATAATAAGATCCGTAAAAATAACTGTGACATCCTGTTGCTATGGTCAACAAACACTGAGATGATTGATGAAGACAAACTGCAAGACTGATGGACATTGTGAGATATCTCTTTAAGACAGGCTGTCTTTCCCCAACCTCTTTTGACACATGAAAGGCCCTGGTCTTTCTCCCAGACAGATCAGATGTCAAACCTCTCAGTTTTCTCTCTCCAGGTGTTTTTTTTAGTTGTTTTCTTCAGCAACTCATACAAGTTTACAGGTCTCTCATAGGCTGTCAATAGAAAACAATGTCAACACTCCAATAACTGCCAACATAAAGAGAGAACTAAGCTATCCTTTTGCACCGTTTTGAGACACCAAGGCACAGGGGATGATGGTAAAAAAAATTAACAAAATGAATAAATAACTGTTGCAATATCTTTAACTTTTTTTGAACACTATACCTTTATTAGGCAAGGTCTGCAATTCCTGTTAAACAAACCTGGCATTACAAAAATAAAACTATTTGTTACAGTATGTGAGTACATTTTTTATCTGACACAAATGTTGCAACTAAGTCATATTCAGTTTATTTTAAATTAGTTGTTTTTACAAAGATATATAATTTTGTTTCTGTTCACTATTCTAAACACAATTTTCAATTGCTTCCTTACCGGCCTGGCTAGCTAATGTATAGCTACTGTGTTTACACAGTTGTGAGAAAAACAAACAAATTACACAGTTTGTTGATCCTGTCAGCGAAAAGAAGGTACTACCACCACCTCCACAGGGAACAAATGTAAATATTTCTCCAAATTTCAATACACAACCATTTTTTATTGGCTGCATGTAATATATTGGAAAAAAATGTGGCACGTCCATAGGTTTGAGAACCGATTAACATACCTTTTGGCAGAAATCACAACCTCTAAACATTTCATAATATTCTCTTCTTTATTTAGGATTTTATTCTCCACTTTCCTTGCAGAACGCTTGTAGTTTATAAATATTTATAGTTTGTCATGCACATACAGCATGTTTAAGGTCTGATCACAGATTTAACAGTAATATTTTGAAAATAAAAAGTCAATTGGTAAGTGAATATCATTCCAAAACATTTCTTTCATTTCGTTAAGCAGTTCAAGGTTGATTGATAAGCAGTTCAAGGATCTTATAATATTTTGTAGAATCAGTTCATCTATTTTAAAATTTTTGAGCCATTAGCTGCCACAGCCCCCAAAAGCTTAGGCTAATGTAGTGTTAGGAGTCTTGCCCAAGGACCCTTATTGGTGTGGTGAGCTGCCCAAGTTAGGAATCAAACTCCACTCTCCTGCTTGGAAGGCAGCAGATCAACTACACCAACCATTTACATTTGCTTTGCATACCTGACAAATGTTTTTGGTCCTCTAGGTCTTAGTTCTCCTTAGCATCACATTTCAGACAGTGAAAATCACAAGAGGCAATTGTGTGTTAACTCATTTCTTTTGCAACCTTAGGAAAAAATAATTCTAAGATTTTAAAGTTTTGCTTGGACTTATATGTACCAAAAACAAGCGAACCTTGTACTTGGTACATAAAGATATAAATCTCTTTATCTCTATTATGTGCAAAAACATGCTCATCTTACCACCATTTGAGTTGCTACTAATTCACTAAACTGTTATTTAGTACTCTTATTTAGCTGTAGTATTAATACTGCATAATTGTGTACACAGCACAGTGTATTTCATATTGAGTTTTTGCTGCAGTTTAACTGGATTTATTTAGACTTAATATTTTATATTGTTCTTGTCTCTGTGTAATTTCCACCCTGATCAATAAAGTGTTCTGATTCTGATTCAGATCCATTCAAAAATACACCAAAACTCTGTCCATTCTTACCTTAAAACTGTTTTGGAAATGTGACATTTTCTATGAGCAGTGACATTAGGACACTCTCTCTTCTGGAAAGTTCTCAGTGAGGGGGAGAGATGAGTCAGATTTTTTTGCGAACATGGGCAGTACCGTGTTAGCTCTCCTGATGCTCATCTCCCAGCACCACCCTGTAGAAGGTGCTGCTTCAGACAGAGCACTTGCAATACATGCTAATGTAGAAGTGCCTGAAGTAGACCACTAACTGTTAATGCTGGCACGTACAGAGAATGAGACAGAAGTCAGAGGCTCCCTCACTGGGAGGCCAGAAACCACATCAGCAAATTTTGTGCCCTCTGTCTGGACACTTGGGACATAACAAGAACACAGTTTACTTGGAAAGGATGATGTGGCAGAGAATTCCAGAGACAAAAACAAACCTAGTCATTAAAAACCATCAAAGCAGCATACAAAAGAATTATGTTTGCAAGGCTTTACGAGTCAACAACACAAAATGAAGACAAGGCATTTTATACCATGATAAATGACTACAAACAGGGTAGACTGCACAAGCTTTTATAACACAACTAAGACTGCATTAACTAAAATGTACAATATAGGTGTCATATCAAATCCTTGTCATTTTTTTCCCCACTTTTTGACTGCCCTTTACATTGTGTCCTCTGCACCAGAGATCCCCAGCCATTGGCCCGTGAGTCATTTGGTACCGGGCCTCACAGAAATACAGAATAAAAATATTTTACTGATTATCAAAGTCTGAAAGATCTTTTAATTTGAAAAAAAAAATGCTCATCTTGGTTACAGGTACGGTACTCAAAAATGTAGCCCACAAGCTAGCAAAAATTTGTAAAAAACAAAAGCACTTTGTTTTTAGTTGTATCTGTACAACTGTGAAAAGATTGTTTTACATGAAACTGGTCTGTGGCGCAAAAAATGTTGGGAGTCGCTGCTCTAAACCACTGGTGTCCTTTACACTGTGGGGAAAAATTCATGATGAATGATCAAAAATGACCTAGAATAAAATCTCCATTAATGTCAACATTGTTTAGCCCTTTCGAAGAAATGAGGTTTTGTTAATACACCGATGCTGAGAATGTATTCTAATCTATTTTGACTCCTAAAGTCATCATTTTACTTTTCAGCACTTCTGATTAGGACTTTAAAAATCACAGCATCATGTTTTATGCAGGTTTAAGAATATGCTCGCATTCATTTTCATCATAATCGTTGCAGCTTTTAAACAATCACTTCCGGCAGGCGAACTTTAAATTTAATAAAACTGACATTGAGGAAAGAAAATTGAGATTAACAACACAGGAACTCCACTGAATAAAACTTGGGCAGAGCAAGAAAGACTAATTGTTTAATTCTGCATAAACATTTCACCCAAAGCTGTACATGCTCTATAAAGAAGGTCTAATCTTTCTCAGAAACCTTCTCTCTTGAACATTATGATTAAATTCTCGTTTACAAAGTGTACACTGAAAGGTTAGCTCACTTTGAGTGAAATAGGTGAGGCTGAGGTCAAGGAATAGGCCCTGCTGTGAATTTATAACCCAGACATAAAATTAACAAGAGAAAGAAGCCATAATTGGTAGGCTAGTTGGTAGCCTGCCAATAAAGTTTACAGCAAAGTTTAAATAAAAGTTTACAAGAGACAAACTCCCCTCGTTTATTCTGAAATTAATGTCTTTGGTGTTTTATGGCTCTGTTCTCTTGTGACTCTTGCTTTCAAAGCAAAGCTCCCAGCAGCTAGTTTATGATGTGCTTTATGACATAGCTTCAAAATTCATGGGCACAGTCTTGGATTCATAAATCACTGCTGCGCTGTTCTCTTCTGTTGCATGGGTCATAGTGATACTTCTAGGGTCACAAAACACTGATTTCTGACCTCCACATAAGCATGACACACTGTATAAAATGCATGCATTTCAGTTAATGAACAAATGATTCAGTTAATGAACAAAATGGGTCATGTGTGACAATTCAATTAATCTGATTTGCTCAGTAAATTAATTGGATAAAATAATGACTATAAATCTCGCTAACAAATTTTGAGCCTTGTTATGAACCTTCATATGTTCCACGAGCCTGTTCTCATATTGTGGTCATAAGTTTGACTCATCCAGTGCAAAGTGGCTGGCAGTGTTTGTGCTGTCTCTCGCTGGCTCGGTATTAATGAGCTTTTGCTGCGAGCAGTGGCATGCAGGGTCATGGCCATGACGGTGGAGTTCACAGACCTGTTTACAGTGCAGGTGAGAGATGTGCAGGGGAGAGGTGTCACCTCCACGTTAATTAAAAAACGCGAGCATTCGCCGAGGGGGCTGTCCTTCAGCTGCCCGCCTGCTGGGGGGACAGAGACTCACCCTGCACTGAGGCAGAGGTGTTGATACAGCTCAGAAGGCAAAAATGCTTTTAAAGGAGTTCATTCACCTCCACTTAAATACACTACCAAGGGTTTCTAAGGGCCAGCTGAGAAAAAAACGATGTGCTGCTGAAGTGATGACAGTACAGTCTTTAATGCTGTACTACAACCCCCCTTTTTATACAAATATCTCCATACCATCTTTTCTACTCTTCTACATGTGTAATGAAGGCAGAGAGGTCATTTTACCATGACTGAGGATGCTGTAACACTCCTGGTATCTTCCTCAGGGCCTTCCTGAACAAACAAACAAAGACAATATCAATAAATAAAATACACAAACATCAGTTACCCTAACAATTTTTTCCCTATTCATCATGGGTGACTACAGAAAAAACATCCCACCATGATAGAAGATGTAGCAACACTCCTGGTATCTTCCTCTAGGCCGTCCTAGAAACAGTCCACATGTATATGCACTTCTGTACTGAATACCTTACCATCACATACAATTGATGTCATATAATGAAATCTGTGTTGCATGTTGTTTGCAGGTTTATTTATAAAATGTTATTTATAAAATGTATTTATATTCTTGCACATGTGTGTAAAAAGGAGAAATGTCCTTTTACCATGACAGATGATGCTGCTACACTCCTGGTATCTTCCTCAAGGCCTTCCTGTTCATCGCTCTGAAATATGCACACACACATCAAACATAAAACACAAAAAAAACCCATAAAACATAAAATACAAAATGTGCCAAATCTTTTGCCTGGCACTTTAAAAATGAATTAATATTATAGAAAAGGGTAATCAACAGCACAAGTAAATGTATACAATATCTTGCCTCCATTAAAGAACTGAGGTATTTGCTTGGCTTTGAATCTGATTACAGCTCACTCAGAAGTCTGAAACAACTGCCACTGGTTGATAAGAACCCTTCTTCTCCCACTCTTTCGTATCACAAGAAAGAGAAGAAGACCAGTGCAGTCATGAAGCCAAGCCTGTCCTGAAGAAACGTCCATTTCCCCCTCAGCAGTGACCACATTTTAGCATAACAAAGCCCCTCCAGCCTACCCCTTAAAGCTATATCGCCTCCTCTGCCCCTCCCACTCCACAAAAACAACACACACACACACACACACACACACACACACACACACACACACACACACACACACACACACACACACACA
>JBBPCX010000135.1:8675664-8695812 GCA_037974365.1 Hydrocynus forskahlii | reverse complement strand
ACAAAAAAAAAACACACACACACACACACACACACACACACACACACACACACACACACACACACACACACACACACTCATCCTTCTTATTCTCTTTCCCTCCTCCTGTCAAAAAAATGAAAGCCCTTCATACCCTGACAGATAGAGAGCCCTGCAGCTTCAGACAGCGAGGAAAATCTGCATTTGAAACTACAATAGTCATTTTTATGAATAAATCAGCGTTTGGAGAACATTGCATTTCCTAAGACATTTTTATATCTGACAAAATGAAACACGGGAGGGGTTGTTGTTTTATTGTATTCTACATGTGTTTACAAATTTTGAAAGCGATTTACAGCAAAAAAAAAGAGCAATTCAAAAAGCTGCATACACAATAAGTGCTCACTGAAAGCACAGTCACAGCGGCATTTGACAAAAACTTAGTGACAAACTCAATTCTAAACCTGCCAGTAACAGTAGCCAAGAAAGGCTTTGAGTTTCACGAGCTGGCAAGCATTCAAATGACAAACGCGTACCTAATCGTTTTAAAAGCGCTATCCAGCTTCTGAATTGGGTTACATAACACTGTGAATGACATACTGGAAGCACTCTGAAAATACTGCGTCACCTTTCAGGCAGTTTAATACTCTCAGGGTGTAGGAACTGATCAGTTAGTTTTAAAATAATAAAAATGTTGATGTACATATCTCCTTCTGTCCAAATATTTTCTTGTTGTTTTTTTTTTCAACTAAAGTGTTGAATTATTTTGTTTTTTTTATATTTGATTTCTATAATCTAATAAGAGATAACAGAAACTAAAAATCCCAAGACCTAACAGTAATCTCTAGTTCAATTCAGCACTGCAGTCGGTCCTGTATGAAGCTGTAAACGATGAAGTCTGCAGGAGACCTACACTGCTTTCTGATACGAATCCATCCATTTCTAAACATTAACGAGTGCTGATAAAGGCCTAATGAGGTGTGGACCCTATGTTCCTCCCCACTCCTCCTGCTAATGCTCAGCGACAGTCCGCAAACCTGTCAGAAATAAGAAAACAACAGGCCCTTTGATCATGTTAAGAATTCGACACGGCCTCTTATCTTGTATGGTGTTTCGGCATTTTTAACATTTGATTGTTACTTCAGGCGTTGATGAAAAAAATACATCTAATGCTATGATTAAAAAGCCAGAGCTAAACATGGGAATAGTGTTTTTTTATACATAATCTATGAGACTTAGTAGCCCATTTACATTTCTAAATGATTTACATACGGTAGAGAGACCCTCTAGTCATAAATAATTTAATATCACAACATATCCTGAAGGAGTAGCTCATCAGGGCCATATTTAACTTTAATTACTCTTTTAAAATCTAATGTTGGCCCTGCAGTTATAATTCAATAATTCCATCTGAAAACTAAATGTTCCTCAACAGTCTACTGATATGGAAAAAACGCTTGACGGAAAAGAGACTACAAATGGGGGTTGGGGGGAAATACATGAAAGAGAGAGAGGGAGAGGCATCGGAAGGAGGGAGTCAGAGCATGTTGAGTGTGCGCGTGTGTGTGTTCACCTCTGATACTGATTTACATGCAATCTGGGGTTACTTGACTTGTGTTGTACTTTCAGCTGGTGGCACCAGCTGTGCTGCAATTGTTCATTCAAACATTTAAAGCAGGATTTTCTTTTAAAAAAAAAAGAAAAAAGAAAAGAAAAGAAAACTGCATTAAGGTTAACAAAATAAACAAGCAGCCACAAAATAACAGAAAATGGTAATCACCCCTGCAAAACTGCAATACATTTCATCTTATACTAATTAAAAAGCTTGAACACCAACATTAACATATTAATTGAGGTTCCACCACAGGGCTGTTATGATGAGGATATTCAAATGAGCCTTTCAGGAACTGCACCACGGAGAAATTAAAGAGAGAGAGAGAGAGGGATGGAGATAACAGCAAAGCCATACACACACACACACACACACAGACACACACAAACACACACAAACACACAGACACACACAAAGACACACACACACACACACACACCTATTGTAAATCTGCCCTTATCTCAAATACAGGACCATATTTGTGTGATCTGACATGCCACCCACTCGCTCTATCAGATGAGTATTTGAGAAATGAAAAACCCATTTACACAAAGCCAGATCGTGTGGGAGAGAGAGATGGCCTGTTCTATACGCCGTGCCCTCACACTGTCAAAGTGACACCGCCACGCAAGGTCAGTGGAATTACGAGAAAGCGCTTCTCCGCGCTTGTTCGGAGAGACGACTGATAGTGCCTCTCTGCCTCGTCGTTTAAGAGGTGCCGGTTTCCTGTATGATAACATGTTATTTCGCTGAAATTACAGGACCTGATGGGGCCCTAGTGAAACACGAGTGTAGTAGTTAAAGGATAATGGCTTAGCCGGCCCTGCCAGGCCTGCCTGAATGTCAGAACGCTGCCTGATAACAGCCGCTCACTACGATCCCAGGTTTAGGCCACTGATCCAGGCTAGAAAGCATTCTAACTCCCCTCTGCTGGGAGCTGAGCACGAGTCAGGCTCTGATGAGCATGAAATCACAGGATAAAGGGAAAAATCTCTCTCGTCTCAGCTTAAATTACCACTACAGCACTCGACTTATTGTCTTTTTGCAGAACACTGACTGTGAGGTCTTCACAGGTCTTCAGTTGCTTATTCAAAGTATCTTTGGAGGTGAAACGGTTACCGTGGCTGAGGTGCAGTCAGATCACTGCACCTTCATGGAATATGTAAATAATTGAACAGATACAGAACTTTTACTGCCTCTGTACTCCAGTTTATTGGAATTTAAATTAAACAATGACTTTTGAGATTGTGTATTTGCATTTGTAAAAGATGAACCATTTTAATCGTGTTTTTTAACTACATAGCCCAGAGTTTCTGGAGATCATAAGTACTGGGCAAATTAACAGAACTGAAAATCCTCATGTTTATTACTTGTTTGCGAATCCTTTGTAATCCATGACTGTCTGACAACTGTGACACATACACATAACTAGATGTCGTGAATGTTCCTTGCTAATGCTTTGCCAGGCCAGCTATATCGCTCTTTTCAGTTTTTGTTTGTTGCCTTGCAACCTCAGTCTTGTCTTCAGTTGGTGAAATGCAGATTCAGCGGCGCTCAGATGATTGACTGGACCCAAATACAGTTTTTGGCCCTGAACACTCCACAGTTTCTTTAACAGTATTTCCCAGGTCACTGTCCTTTGCACCGTCCAATTGTAAAGCAACGTTTAACAGCATTTGTTTAGGTCTGAACGATTAAGCAGTCTGGTTCAGGTTAATGTTCACCTCATTTGTCCATAAAAGTTCATCTGAGACCCTAGACCTGTCGTTAGGCAACTTGAGCAAGAACTATGTTGCAACAACATACAACGAACTAAGAATTCACACATTGTCCCCAGCATGGGTGTATAAAATTAGGAAAAAGGCTGTGATTTCTATATGCTTCATCCAACATAGCTATGTACGCCTTTGGCGTTCTGTACTACATTGTTATATTTCACTCCATTTACAATGCACTGAAGTACAGAACCAAAACAATAACAACTGTGTTTTTGTACCATATGTAATTGACAACACTGTAGCAGTTTGCTCCAGGTCAGGTTCCTGGACCCTGAACATTCCTTCCTTCAGTCAGTTTCAAAACAAAATGTTTCTACAAAATATTGCCTATCCTTCCCTCCCCACTGTCTTCATTCTTGTACAGACTGTATTTATCAAAGAGGTCTTGGCTTGCTGTGAGCTCGACTGAAAAAGTTTTTGCATGGTATGTTATATACAGCTCATTTGAACAAACCCTAGTGTGAAAGGACTGCCCAGGTAAAATATAACAACACTAGATTTATAAAAAAATAAACAAACAAAAAAAGCTAGGGAATGCTTTTTATTGTCTGTTGCCTTGTGTTTTCCAAAGACAATAGGACCAAGCACCATTCTTAAATCAGTAATGTTGGTCCAGTGCGTCCAGTTCACAGAGATGAAAGTCACGCTTAGAAGCAGCAGCTAGAACAGCATGCAGAAAGACCAGCCAAACTGACCTCTTCAGCAAGGCAATGTCAAAGTCTTTAATGGTAAGCTATACCTTGAGCTGGGACTAGCAGAAGCAGCTAAAGAGATTCATCTATATATCTCCTCTATAAAAGCTAGCAGCAAAACAAAGCTGTAGCCAATCAATCTGCATGATCCAAAGGCCTGGTAAAACACAAGATCAAAATAACGATTCCTGAATGGTCCATGGCTTATCCTTGCTAAATAATTTTATGGAAGCTGTACATTACGTGACAGATGTTTAAACGTTCTTGATATCCACGGATCACATTTACAAGACGGATCTCTATTGCAAAAAACGTCTTTAGGGAGTCTACGAAGATTCTTCTCTGAAATCACCCACCCTTTTTGGGCCTTTTATTTTTACGCATGTTGTGAGAGACGCACTGAAACAAGCTATAGTCTTCAGAAAGAAGAGTAGGCAGAGAGAGAGAGAGAAATCAGTCCTGTGTTGCTGTTTTGACGCTTTAGAATATCAAAGCTACACATACTGGTGAAATCCTTTCCTAGGTCAAAATGGCTGTGTGTGAGTGTGTTTGTCTTTTCTCATCTCACCTTGCCTGAGATGGTTGTTCCGCTGAGCAAAGACAAGGTATCGCTCTTGAGGGACTGCAGGTCACTGCTGCTGAAGTCTGTGACGTCACCGGGACTGGCAGCCAGGTTGGCATCAGCGGACTCCGTGCCCTCCTGCTTTACTGATTCTGCAGTGCCCTCAGCATGCCCCTCCGCTGACGCCTTTGTCTGAGAAACACACACACATGAGATTTTAGGCACGACCCCTAGCTGAATTCCCCAGCAGACTGCAGATGACATCAGACAAACAGATATAGTAAATAGCCCATTGTTTCAGTTAAGCCACTTGCTCTTGTCATGAATATATTCAATAACACGAGTAATGCAAACAGTGATACAAACACACTCCGACTCTCCCTCAGCACACAGCGACAACTCTCAACATGAAAAACACCACATCTATCAATTTCAATAAGCAGGCTTGTCTTTCAAAATCTCTTTGGTGTGCTGCAAAATTACCATATGTGAGGCTATTTACAATCCAAAACAAATCTCCAGCCACCGCTATGAAAGTTGCATCCATCCCTGCCATGGACGAGATTGAAAAGGCTTGCTGTACTTGTTGCATGCAATTATGGTCCAACAAAAAGACACGGGAGATGGTTTAACATCTCATAGAGACTGTAATTACTCAGTAACGGCTCCAGACTGCCAACCCCATGGGATCTCATTACTGAGACACTCATCATACAAACCATTTAGACAAACACTTCCCTTCACCAACAAAGTACACACTCAAAGGTTTCAATGAAAGAGATGTGCGAGGAAGGCACACCAATCAGTTTAGTGCAGTTAATTACTCTTGTGAAAGTGTGTGGCAGCATTCGTTAGATAATTATGACACCAATTCACACTTTAAAAAGTGGGGCCTTCTGGTTGACTGTAGTGGATCTAGCTAATAATCAGAGTTTGAGTAGTCTAGGCCCCATCATGAGAGAGAAACAGATAAGGGACTAGCAGTAGGTGTACCTGAACAAATATTAGAACAACAGACTGAATGAGGTCCATACCTTGAACGAACACAAACATCCATAATGTCCGCACAGTCTGTGGTTCCAAATGACACTTTAGTGACACTGTTGACTGTTAACTTCTAGGTGAACATACACCAGTTTCAGCCTTTTAACTGAACAACCAGTCTACAGCAACAACAGGAAGACAAATACAGAAAGGCAGTGTTCTTGTTGCCATCTGGTGTGTTTAAATGAGTAAATAACGTTGTTTACTCCAAAGCCCCATGCATGGAAAAAGTTCTGAATATTAGAGATATGGCAGTCCCATTTCACAGTAAAAACGGACCTAAAAAGGGTCCTTTGGAGTAATGTCATAGAAGAACTGTCTCTGGTTTTCTAAAGAACTAATCAGTGGATTTTTTAAAGAACTCAGCTTAAAAGTTCTTCTGGGAAACAAACATGAATCTTCTAAAGGATTGGTTCTCAAAGTGTGGATCAAGGACCACCAAAAGACCATTGCCTTAAATGATTTAATTTCATTTTACTTACTGTTTTATGATTTGACATATGTAGGGACTTGTGTGACACAGTAAAAAAAAATAAACATAGTCCATTATTTCCATCTGAGATTTTATCTGAACTGAAAAATTAACATTAGCCAATATCTTGCATACTTTGACAGCACTTGAATTAGGAGTGGTCAAATATTTGACAGAACAAGACATTATTAGTACACACAATATTTATCACACTATTTAGTTTTTGTCTGACATTTGATAAGTTGGTACAGATAAAAAGAATCAGTTGTGCCCTATTAAAAGAACTTTTTGATGACAGTTAATTTGAGATTCAGTCATTTTCCTCAACATTGTACATTCAGAGCTTTCAACAAGAGCCCTGTTCTAAAAGAGCCCTTTTGGACACCTTTACTGTTAACAATGTAGGCTGATACAATTTCGAACGCGTAGCTTGGCCGAAGATTGTTTTTCAGCTGCTGAAGCAAATTAAGGCCAACAGTTTGCTATAAATACATTAAAAAACCTTCCCCACGTCTCTGTGAACTGGGGTCCTTCAAAAGGCTCGTCTTCTTCAGCAGCATGTTCTCTAAAACCTAGTGGACGTGTTGTGTTTAGCCGGAGCTCTAATTAACTTTGCTCGTGTAGCTGGGCGGTGGTTTAGAGTGGCATACTAAAGCTCCACTTTGTTAGTTTTGATCAGGAACACACAGAGGAAGCTCGCCGAGCCTGGTGGAGGCTATGGGGGGAATGGAGGGTGGCGTGTGTGACAACCGGAACATCGCTGTAATGGCCAGCACTGATTATCGTCCAGTGGCGCCTCGGTTGTGGCTGCACGTCATCATTAAAGAGGCGATGAAAGAAACTCCACCTCCAAAGAATGAACTGAAGAGCACAATGAAGATTGGAGGGGGGAGTTTTAGGGCTGGGTGTGGAGGGATGTTCAATGTAAAATGACATGAGAATCTCGTGTCAACACCGCTGCATACATCTGTGACATATCAAAGAGAATAAACAAGGCTGTGATTTTGCGAAGAGCTCGACAGGGAGAGAGAGAGAGAGAGAGAGAGAGAGAGAGAGAGATAGAGAGAGAGATATAGAGAGAGAAGGCGAGTGTGACAGGCGGAGATTTTCCAGGTGAGGTTCTGAGCTGCTAGACTCCACTTTTTTCTAAAAGAGCGAGCGCTAAATTTGAGGCGACAAGGCAGCGCGAGTGCCTGGCACGCGGAGAGCCGCGTTTTCCTCAGAGTTCCGTTTTGTGTCGAGCGACGCTCAGAAGAACACATCCGTTGGAAAGAGAGAGAGAGAAAGGGAAAAAAGTAATAATAATAAAAAATATGTGCTGTACGTCGTAGACACCAGCTCTGAAAGGCTGTCATGAGCGCCCCTCACATCTCGCGCGCCGGCGCTCCCCCAGACTGCCGCCGTTAAAGAGGCAGCAGAGACGCAGAGACTCGCACACCAACAAGAACTCTCCTCAAACAGCTCTCAAAGAGGCCTTTTAAAGATAAAAAACCCAAGACACGCTACGCTTCTGTTTGCACAGCCTTTCTCTGCATTTTTTGCAAGTGAGCCAGGCCCTCTATTCCTCCTGTAAATTCACTTTGCTGATACAACTAGAAACTTCACCCAGCCTGAAAAGTCGTGCAGCACAAGCTAATGTCGATGTAGCTGGAGTTTCTGGTGGTGTAAATAATGTGATTCTCAGCGTGACCCTGGCTTACAACGTACTACACAAGTGACTATTCAAGGCTACAAGCATACAGGAGAATGTAGAAGAGGAAAGATATATTTTCAGTGCTTATCAACACAGTATGGGTTAATCAGATTGGTTCCAGACTAAGAGGGCACATCACAAATCCTGGTCAGAGGTGGACAATGTACCCAGTATAGGGGGTCCTCGGGTTACGACAGTCTCGACATATGACGTTTCAAGTTTACGACACTCACTCCCATAAAAAACTTTAAAAAATGGAGACGTCAGTGTTTCGCCATAAGCCTCGTACTTATGGACTATATGGGCGAACTAGTTTGGTTGCCCATGGCGGAAGAATATGCCAGAACACGGCATATAAGTTAGGGAGTTGGTGTCCCCCAGTACAGCACAAGGTACAAGTACTGTATATTTGTGTCCTTTTCCTTTTTCTGTGTCTTAGTTGTGTTTTTATGTTCTAGATTATAATTTTACTACTGTGTTAGTATAGGTAAGTGACTTAGGCTAGGGTGTATTTCGACTTTCACCAAATTCAGGGTTACGTCACTGTCATGGGAACGGAATTGTGTCATAACCTGAGGATCCCCTGTTCTCCACTGAGTACTTCTCCTGAGGATTTTCAGTTTACTCATATTTTAATTTGAATGGACCTGTTTCCCAGATTAAGACTAGATTCTAATCTTTAGTTCACTGGCTCTGCAATTTAGTTAAAGACTGTTTTAATTAATGTCCATATGTTCCATGACCAACCGTAACGTTCTGTTGGAGACGGTATCTGCGGTGCTTTGCACCTGCAACTTTTGAGACGATGTGCATTAAAAAGAGAAGAATAGAGTTACACATCAAATTCCTGTGCATTAAATTCCAGTGCTGGCAGATGCTGGAGGTGTAGTTCTGTTGCAGTTCGATATGTCACTCAGTAAGTGATATTTTGAAATTATAACTTTTGTACTACTCAGGTTGTTTTTTGGAAAGCTAGTTTTACTTCAATTGTTATTTTACCGAAAGGCTTGGGTGGTAGGACAGTAACCTATACAATGTTATGTAGACACAGAATTTCAGTGTGGATACACCCCACCCCCCTTGATGATGTATACCATATGTCAGCATGGTATTAAATATGGATTTCGCCCAAGCCTAGTAACAGTATGCTTACTTGACAGTTATTCTCGACAGTTATTTGACAATTAATCTGTATCTGCTATCATATTACTTAGTCCAGTCTCTAAGAGCAGAAAGAGCAGAGTTTATTATACAGCACACACAGCCAAACTTCTTAGTTAGGCTGATTCAGTCCAGTCTCTTCATATTTTAACTAGCCCCACTTGGAGATACACATGTTAAACCAAACTGAATTTCTCAGTAACACAATGTAGCAATATGTGCATGTAAAGATATGAGAAAAGGACTTTTCATGTGCACATGTATTTAAATGCTCATTTATCTGAAGCCCATTTGAATATAAAGTTTAAACTTAGACACTTTTAAGTGATGGATGTAAACAGACTTGCTAGTCATGACCCTTGATTAAACACCCCAGAAAGTTTGGTATAATCTGTATATTTGTGCTGAATGCATCACTTTTACTGTTCAGATCTGTGGCAAATCTAAAACTATCATAACAGATCATTCTGATCTATCAGCTTTGATGAAAACTTTGATGCCTTCTGCAAAGAATGTTACGCTCTATTAACACATATATAAAACCAAACTGAAGTGGCGAAGAAAAAAAACTTCAGTTGTCTGGATGTGGTCAAAACAGCAGCACAGAAAAGCTGTAGGTTCAGAAATGTCACACAAGTCTGAATGTACATAACACTTCTCCAGGGACCATGTGTGTTGTTCCTGTAGCAGGGGGTAAACAATGATTTTGTGTGTGTGTGTGTGTGTGTGTCTATGTGTGTGTGGGGGCAGGCAATAGTATAATACCAACTCTCAGATGTCTGCTCTGAAATAGCTTCTCATTACAGGGTGGAAGGACAGTGAAAGTGATCAGAGATGGGCTGTCCTTTCTGTCCATCGTTAATCATTAACCCTTTAGTCCTTTAGACATCGCTATACAAATTAAAAAGAAAAACACTGTGCTAGTCCCATTAGTGCTTTCAACTAATTGTAAAGAGGCGTGTTACATGGCAGAAAATGTTGCTTTACTACTAATCCCAAGCTTTTATCAACTGAAAATATATCAAATGTAATACATTTTAGGCCTGTCACGATTACTCGATTTAAACTAATGACTTGAATAATTAATTGTACAATTATAAGCTCAGTAATTGCTTTTTAGTCTGAATGATAAACAGGATCCTAACAGGTCATTATTAGGCTGTGTTTAGCAAGTTGAAGAATCTATACAATGGGGTTTATGAGCATCACTGAAAAAGAGGAAACCCACACCAGCAGGATATATTACAGGATTATATATACAATGAATCATCAAAATTAATCATAAACTATTTTAATAGTGATAGTGACATCCTAATACATTATTTTCTGAAACTGCAGGCTTATAATTTAGTTATTGGTCTTAAAAAGTACTAAAGTTACTTGGTAACAACTATAGAACTCATATGCATATTATGAAGTTGCCAGAATCAAGAAATATATAGAAGGGCTATATAGAAAGGAGATAAATCAAACAGGATGGACATTTTGTTTTAAACCACACACCTTTTCTAAGCTATTTAATACTTATTTACACATAGCCAAGACACATTTTCTATTTCAGTGAGATTTGCCTGTTTAAATAAGGCAATAAAACATATTGTAAATACCTCTTTCTGCTGTTGAACATGTTAAAGACAAGCTAGAATATAGATCTGATTTCGGCCTGTACTAATTTGACCCAAAAATGCCATGGTCTTGTTTACACTGTCAGAAATAATCGGGTACATTTGACTCCACAACTCTAATTGCTAACACTAAGCGGACGGACTGCATGCTGCACTCTCCCTGGCATCCTCCTGCTCGCGGGAGTCTGAGTGAAAGCTCTCGCTACCGTGCGGGCACCATCCCCGCAGAGCCTTCAGAGCTGTAAATTGTTTATCAGACACTAATGCAGCCGTTTAATCCAATTTGCATTCATATTAGTTCCTGGGTATCTCTGTCCGAGGGGAATTACTTCTTTAGTGCTCCACGGAGAGTCCAAAATAACTTTATGCATGATATCGGTATCTTCATATTTCTCATCTTAGGAGCCAATTGCTTTTAAATACACTCCTCTTTCTCACAAGTGATCGGCTAAGTCATTTGGAGAGGCTCCAGATGAGTAAGCATGCACACACACCAGAGGGTTATGGAGGCTGTCATAGGCTAGCAGTCACCAAATTAAACGCCACTGCATTACTCGCCTCTTCCCACCGGGTCCGAGTCTTCGCAGAGCCTGATGTTTGTGTTTAAACTGCTCTGTGCCTGTGTGTGCACTGAGTAGGTGAGGTGTCTTGACTCATTTGCACATTAATAAGTATTTTTCCAAACAAAGAAAATAAGATAGCATTTGCTTTTAATATTCTGCTCTTCATTATGCATGTGCAATGACAGAGGTAAATACGGAGAAGGGGTGAGGTGGAGAAGATGCTTCCCAAACTCCCTTTGAAAAAATGTGGGCGTGTCATCAAACTCTTAAATAAAGGCTGAACAAATGAAACAAATGGAAAACATAACTGCTTAAGTCAAGTATATTCTTTTGAACAAGGACAATTTAGCCAAAAATATCTGTCTATCCACAACATTTTGGCAATTGAAGTGTGACAAAAAACAGAACAGGGACAGATGATGAACCTAAATGTTGGAAAATGCATGATGATGTCTTAGAAAGAGAGGAGGCTGAATAAATGAAACTAAATAATAACTTAATTGCCTATCTTTTCAAAGGGCAGAGTGTTGCTTAAAATAGCTGCTTTCCCTCTGCTTTTAGCCACTTCAGGTGTGAAAGAACAGGGACAGCAGAGCCAAAACAATGGTGTGACTGGTGTATAAAACACTATATTTAGAGACAAAATCTATACTTTTATGACACTGAGAAATGCTGGGTTGCCAAGGGTATACACAACAATGAGGTGAAAACAATGAGATTCTTCTGACAGTAAATTGTAGGTTGCATACAAAGAGGCAGGGGTCAAGCTGAAATTGTCCATCAGCCAGACAAGCAGAACTCATTTGGATGCAAACGAGTGTCTCTGATATTCAAATATTCGATATATATGCGCAAGGCTTCGGTGAACACTGGCCCCTCCCACTCAAAGAGCTCTCTACCATTATGGAACAAGATGTCCATGCAAAGGTATGGGAAAGGAAGATTTTCCCCAGGCATGCGTGTCTTTGCATATTCACTGGTTGTAAGCCCATGTTAATTTTTATTACGCGTCATCAAAAAGCTTGAGCGTGGACTTCGCCAGCTTCAACTGAAGGCTGGAAATAAACAAACTACTCTGGACTCTTGATAAATCATCCTAGAAAGTCAGTTACGTTCTGTATATTTATGCTGCATGCACAACTTACACTGTTCAGTGTAAATCTAAAACTATAGATCATAACCTCACAGCTCTGTGAGATAGTTTGGCAATAAGACTCTCCAAATACTTTTAACAGCACTCTTAAGAGCTAAAGTGAAAAATAATGCATTTCCACATTAATAAAAAGCATTACGTCAGCACAACTATTGCCAAAAATAAATTGAAATGTTTTATTAATGTGAACACCATGTAATGTAAACACTCAAAAATCACATTTTCTAAATAGTTCTTGGCTTGGCTGTATGGTTCTGTGAAATTTCTTTAACGTGCTTTAATATTGACTCTTTAAATTTTATGGGAGTTCTTCAGACTTGAATATCTCATGTACACATTATTAAAAGCACCATCCACCATCCACATTCTTAATCCTTAAATAATAAAGGGGAAAACCTTTCAGAATGTAAACAAATACTTTTTTTCTATTTTTCTGAATCTACCACAGCTACCCGCTGCCACACTGTATAATGTTCAACAAAGCAGATGATCAACTCATGTTCTCTGACACTGGAAACTGTCCAGATCAGCACAGAGACAACATACAGATGAGCAAATGAAAAACACAATGAGATTGCAGTGAGTGTGGGTCAGTGAAGAGTGAGCGCCCATTCACCTGAATGAGGGCACACTATAATGTATTGGAGAGGCTATCACATTAACCTGCCAAGGCCCCTTTAAATGGGGTCCAAGGCTTAAACTGATTTATCTACTGGCTCCTTCAGGGGCACTTTAGAGTGTACAGCTCAGCCTGCCGGGCCATCAATCCCCCTCTGCTCAATGGCTATCATTACTCTTTATACTGGACCCTTGGAGAGGAGGGAGGAGGACAGATGCAAGTACCCTCTACTGATCACATTTTACGCAAAGCGTGCCCTCATTACGCACTCTCACTTATATCATGCAAAGTTTAGATCGCACTTTCCACAACACGGAGATTTTTACACAGTTACATAAACTTCTCAATTACATTACAGTTTGGTGCGATCACCTCAGCGCAAGTGTAAAAGACGACCTAATAGCCAGAACCGCATTACCAGATCCCTCTCTACTCACCAACGCTCAACACAAAGAAGTTCTACCCAAGAAATGAATGCATAATTAGTTTACGGCATCTGAGAAATACAGACAATATCATATTCAGAGGATGAACGGTTTCATTTGCTGGGGAAGGGAATGTTTGATGAAACAGATTCAGAATAGAAAAAGACTGTCAGGCAAGCTTTGCACCGCATATGATCAGAGATAACATTTAGACGAAGAACAAAGACTGCAAATATGCATGAGATTGGGGGTCTACTGAAGAGTTAGAAAAACAAAGAGTTCTGAGGTGAAAAAAGAAGAAAGAGAACACTCAGATTTGAGGAGTATGGCATAAAGTGGTCAAATTGGATGAATACTAATCACAGGAATGTAAGATTTATTGAATTTTCCATGAACCATATTTGAATTAGATGTTAACTTATCTACTAAGAAAGAAATCTTACAGCCTTCTTCAGACACGATGGTTCATGACATCATAAGACCATATAATGACCTGCATTAATATTTTTGCAGATTATGCAGATGCTCATTTTGAGGTTTAGAGATCTGCAAAACGTATGTTCAAATAATTCATTTTAGCATCCAAAACAAAATCACGGCTCAGAAATATTTGTGTTGGAATCCTAGTTACATAATGTCCTATCTTATGAAGACTAACTGGTTTAATTTAGCTTTACATCCTTATTTCATTTTTTAGATACTGATATTTTGTTCAAAAATCTGAAATAAATTAAAAGGCAATGAAGGCACATGGGCAGAAAGTATAACTGCTCACCTCTTCCAAGTTTGTGATCATCACGACTGGGACAGATCTCTCCTGGTCACATTGCTCCGCTCCTTGGTTCTCTTGGTTCTTTGCGTTGTCTGAGTTTGGTGTGTTATTTGGGTTGTCTTCCTTTTGTTCTGGTGTTTGGTTCCTCCCTGCAATGTCCAGGTCACTGTTGTCCCATTCCTGGTTTGGTCCGACAGAATCATGCTCATTATTCTCTCCTCCATGTGCTGGGAGATCTCTGTTTCCATCCTGGTCTTCTCCTGAGTCCAGAGCTTTTGTTGGGACAAAAAGTTCAACAATCAGCTATACTTTTTGGTCAGTGAGTACTTCAGATAATTTGAAACTTCATTTGTATATTTAACATATATATAAAAAAATTCAAATCCGTGACTTTTTCAACGTTAATATCTTAAAATCATAAAAGTTAGAGTTGGCGTCTTAGAGCTGGACAGTTTAACTCACCTGAAAGTACCTGAGGGTCTAAGTCCTTAACAGGAACAGATATAGACTGACAGATTAGACACTCCTGTAAATAGATAATGTAGTATATGCTATTGGTAACATTTCTTCAAACCACAAATGAGGATACACTTATAGTCAAAAGTATGTGAATACCTGCCTTAAGTGAGTTGTTTCAGCTACACCCATTACTAACAGGTATACAAAACCAAAGTTATAAGATGCCACTTTTGCCACAAGTCAGTTTATGAAATTTCTGAGCTGTTAGATCTGCACTCAGTTAATTGTAACTTCTATTATTGTGAAATGTATGGGTCTTTTAATGAAAACAGCTCAGTTATGAAGGGGCAGACAATGCAAACTCACAGAGCGGGGCCTTTAAGTGTTGAAGAAAGTAGTGCATAAAACTCACCTGTCTTCTGTTTCACAACAGTTTCAAACTGCCTCTGGAAGCAACATCAGCACAGTTGTGCACTGGGAGATTCATGAAAGGTTTTCCACGGCTAAACAGCCGCACACAAGGCTAAGATCACTATGCCCACTGCCAGAGTGCTCTCTGAAATAATGAATCACGTATCGCTATCTGGCAGCCTGATTGATGAATCAGGGGTTTTGGCAGATAACAGGAGGCAGATCCTAAACAGACTGCATAGTACCAATAGTAAAGTTTGGTGGAGGAAGAATAATGGTTTGGAACTATATTCTAGGGTTCAAGCTAGATGCCTTAATTATGTTAAGACTACAACACACAAAGTCATTTTAGACAACTGTATGCTTCCAAGTTTGAAGTAACAGTTTGAAGAGCCTTTCCTGTACCAGCAAGCCTTGAAGCATTGTGTGGTGGAACTCCAGTGGCCTGGACAGAGCCCAGTCTCTTTTTTTTTTTTTTCAAACTCACAAATGATCTTATGACTGAGCTGCCATAAATTCCCCAAGAAACACTCAAACAAACCCTTTCCCAAAAGAGTGTAACAAAATTTTGTCCAAAACTAGGCCTTATAGTTGTCTGGGAAACTGATGCTGAGTGTATTTTTAGCATATAGATAAGGTTAAAATCCACCATTACCTTCCAGAATATTTAAAGCCATAAAAATTATTATGTCAAGTTAAGGTTCTGGTCATGTAGCCAAGGGAGACATTTATGTTACCACAACAACTTCTCACTGATATAACCATAAATGCATAATCTCCTATTACTGGGCCCTAATCTAAAACAGGCTGACAAGCACAAATTTCCTTTAGCCAAGAATAACATTTCACTCAATAGCAGCATGATTACTCTTCATTAGGCAGTAATGGGACAGTTTGACAAGTGGAGCTGCTCCTTTAGTCACCTGCTGATGTGCATGCATGGCCCAGTGGAGATGAGACCTCTCTGTAAGTGGCCATTAACCACAGTTCATCTGTCACACTTCAGTCCAGGCTCAACCTCCGCTGCACTTCATTTGGGCAGTGAAATCCCGCAGGGGCTCATGCCATCTATAGTGCTGGTCATGTTCATTAATGCCACAGCAGCAACAGTGGATATTTCTAATAGTGGGATAGTCACTAGGCATTTTAAAATCCATGCTCATAATAAAATATATATGTTTTGTGTAACAACTACCAGCAGACAGAAAAAGAATGTGCATGCCACAAATGCTCATTATTCCATTCATTCATTCATTTATTCATTCAATCTATCATTTCCAGAGTTCCACAGAGTGAAAAACTCCCCATCTAATTAAAAAGCTCAACAAAGCTTAAATCCAAAAAAGTTACTCTTGGAAGGCAGTGATACTGACTCTGGAATCCTGTGGTCTACTCAACTCCTATCAATGAGACATCATATTTAAATGTCCCACAGTTCTGTGCTAATGTCACAGCTGTTCTCTCCTCCATTTCCACTGACATGTCATCTCTTTCATTAGAAAAGAATGTCTCAAAAAAGCGTCCGTCCGTTCAGCTTACCCTAAACATCCACGCCTGAAGGGTATTCGTTACACAAGGACTTGTAACAGGAGATGAATTGTTTTGCTGGCCATAATGACTGTAAGTGTAATTCAAGCTTTTGTAATTAATTAGGAATGCTGTCCGCCTGTGGTCGCTGATCATTTCACCCTCTTTAGATGAGTGCTAATTGGTGTGTGAATGGATGAAAGCATTTAGGCTTTCTGAGTGTTATTTACAATGGAGTTATTCAAGACCTGAGGTACTGCCATAGCTCCGTGTGTCAAGCTGAAACAAATGTAAACGAGAGTAAGACTGAAAGACATGATTATGTCACTGAAAAACATAGAAATATATCAAATGTGACACACTTAAACCAGTGACAGTTCAGACCAGTTACTTTAATAATTATTTAGTTTTTAATACATTGGGTTTCAATGGGCTTTTAAAGAGGACTTCATGACTGTGAGACATCTGTTATGGCATGATGTGAAAAACACACTTTCATAAATGCTTATTTCCAGTCACTGACTAGACTGAGGGTTTAGACACCTAAAAAAATTGTGATGGTTTCCACTCTGCAGCTGCTTGAGACACTTTAGTTAATCCATGCTGATTAGTTGAGGCAGCTTTTTAGAGTTCATTTCCATCTAGCGACATGTGATACCAGCAACAGTTCAAACTATACTAAGGAGTGCAAAGCCACAAGATCCACCTGGGGTCAAAACACACCACGGGAAAATCGCTCTTTGCGCACGGGGACTCTGTTGGGCTTTTCTTGGCTCCTTGTTTCAACTGCCTAAAAAGAGGACACAGCACAGAAGGGTCTCTAGCCAGGAAATGCCAAGCAGGATTTAGGAGACCTGAGCAAATATAAACACATAGGAAGTAAACGAGGTGATGCAAATCTCTAATCTTCAACAGTTAAAGCTTAGTTGAGATTCCTTGAGGACCAGATAAAAAGCATAAACAGCATAAACCCATTATCTGTCACTTAAAGAACCCTGTTGATCTGCACCAATCCTAGTTTAATAGTTTAAAAGGAAGTAACAAATGTTCTGGAGGGTATTAGTGATTTATTGATTTACCAGATGTGCCTCAGAACAGATTACTAAGGTCTAAACGTAACAGACAAGATAAGCACCCGCGCCGTTTCATTAACCATGCGTGTCTGTGAATGCACAGGGTGGAGGTTATAAAAGACGCATGTTTAATCACAGCCCCACTGTACTTTATGAGCAAAGCAACTTCACCAAAGCTTCTAATGATGCTACTACAGCCCGCATCATTTCCTCCTCGAACTAAAAGTCATGCATCACAGCGTGCTCTGAGCAGAGAGATGGAGGGCTGTTCTTGAACTCTGTACGTTTTTCCATTATTCAAGCTTCATTATATTCAATCAATATTCATTTAGCCACTGGAGTTATTGACTCATTCGCAAATAAAAGTATACTCTACAGCAGCTCAGCACATTATGAATCATTTGTCTTGTCACAGAGAGGAGACTACCGCTCCATGGAGTGCTAACAGTTTGATGCCACCCTGCGGTTACGGCTGTAAATTATGTGTTTTATGAGTCTTCAGAAAGATCAGTGCTACCTGCAGCCTGTCACTGATAAATCAGTCATGGTTAATTATGGTTGGGAAATAAGCTGCTTTTTAAAATTTGTTTTGTTGGATTTAACAGAAACAATGATGACTTTTGATTCTGTAATCTCACTCTCTTGTTTTTCCACATCCACATGTCCCATGTCTCCAGTTAAGGACAAAACATTTTGTGCTGCTTTTAACACGACCAGTGTGTGTTATCTTATTTATCAAAGGCAATGGGCTCAGATCTTTAACACAAAGATTACTTTTAATTACACACTTTGTGCTATTTTAACACAAAATGCATTAAACAGATGCAACACAAAAGGTGTATTCTTCACTAAGGCATTACTTTTAAGAGTTCACAGAAAAGTAAAGACAAAACTTAACAAATCAGAATAGCTTGTGACAGAAATTGGTCTCTTAAAGTATGCTATTTCAGTAACTTTTTTTACATTCTCTCAAAAGATATATAGTTACCTTTTCCTTGTCACTATGGGTAGACTCTTTCTGGCCTGACAAAGTAGCATCTAAAAATGGAAAGTAAATGAATTTAAAAAATAAATAAACATTGCAAACAATATTTTCATTGAACTGGACTCTAACCTTCAACTGGACTCTAATAATCATTCAAGATCATTAGATCATTAACAAACAAGTATCAAACGCTGAAGATGAAATTCTTTCCAAGCTTTTCTTCTTTAATACATTTGACTGAAGCTGCATTAATTGTGCTGTACATGATTAAAGCTCACACATTTGGCTTCCTCCAGTTTACAGAAAGTGAGTCTCAGCTCTCAGTGATAGTGTGTGACCTTACTCTGCTCTCAGCATGGCTGCTAAGCACTGGCACCTATTCATAGAAGTCACTAATTAGATTAGTTGCTGCCCTGTAGCTACATCTAAATAGCTCGGGAGTGCAGGAGGAACCAAAACCCTTCACAAATGGATATAGCTTACATAGTATATTTAAAACTAGTTTGTCTCAGACATGTTGGTTGCCTTATCAATATCTAGGCCTGTAAATAATGTTTAACCTAGGTGGACGTGAAATGCCTATAGGATAAACAAGAATGTTTAGATACTAGCTCTGAAGTAAACACATCACACAGCCAGACAGGCTGTCTGAGTAACACAAGTCAGTTAAATGAGCAGTGCTGAGTTGTGGGCCTACCTGGGAGTGTGTGTGTTCCCTCGGTCTCACCTTCAGCAGCACTGCTCCCCTCCTGAGCCCCTTTCTCCTCTTCCCTCTGGCCCCTCAGCGTCTCCTCCTCCTCCTCCTCCTCCTCCTCCGGCCCAGACACCCTCAGCTCCTGCTCAGGAGTGGAGGAAGCCATGCTCGTCTCACACTCCTGCCTGTCCCCATGCAACTCTTCAGCTCTCCTGCGTCCTCTGCTGCTCCAGTGGATCTCCTTAATCTCTCGCACACACACAGGCTGACACACTCACTGAGGGCAGCCTCTGTAACTCCATTAGACTCAATGAGAGGAGATTCCGTCACGTGCACCTATTTTAAACTGCTGGGTTCTAATTCTAAAGTACCCACTTCTCTCGTAACCCAGAGTGACACAACAAGAAAAACACAACACATGCTAACAGTCCTACATAACAAAACACAACACACGCTAACAGTCCTACATAACAAAACACAACACACGCTAACAGTCCTACATAACAAAACGCAACACAAGCTAACAGTCCTATATAACAAAACACAACACATGCTAACAGTCTTACATAACAAAACACAACACATGCTAACAGTCCTACATAACAAACCACAACACACGCTAACAGTCCTACATAACAAAACACAACACACGCTACCAGTCCTACATTAAAAAACACAACAACACAACACACGCTAACAGTCTTACACAACAAAACACAACACACACTAATAGTCCTACATAACAAAACACAACACACGCGAAGAGGCCTACATAACAAAACACAACACATGCTAACAGTCTTACATAACAAAACACAACACATGCTAACAGTCCTACATAACAAACCA
>JBBPCX010000135.1:8651856-8670726 GCA_037974365.1 Hydrocynus forskahlii | reverse complement strand
TCTTTCTCATCATTTTCGCTAACAAAGTTGAAGTGGAGTACCATGAGGGCTGTGCAGTTTATTCTGGTTCACTGTCATGTGGCCTCTGGACCGATTCAGCACTCAGTTCTGAGTGCAGGCTTGTAAAAATCCTCTCTACTTCAGTATTCAGTATCCAAAGGATTAGGATATCATCACATTCTTCAAAGACGGTTGCTCTGTACAGTCCTGGTTTGCTTTTAAGCATAGTATCTGTACCCTCAAACTAAAGCACTCGATACCTTTGGATATTCTGTCCATAATTTCATGGGTATAGTTAGAGTTTTAATACTTGGAGTGCACATTTATAATGGAGGGATTACAGCACCGAGCTAAGTGGACGGGATATTAAATTTATGCTTCACAAAGCATCTCCTTCCGAAATGTGTGTCGCCATATTCCATCAATGCAGCAACAGTGAGGGGCTAAAAATGTTCAAAGACCATTTTAAAAGGGATTAAACGTGTAAATTCAAAATTTAGTAAACTCTATGCAAGAAAGATGGGATTAGCTCAGATTCCCTATTAGCAGTGGAACTGCAGGGTCCAACAGCAACAAACATCAGAGAATCGTCTCAGGCCTTGTGGCTTACAGAAGTAATACCGCATTTTCTGTTCACAAAGCCATGAAAAGAGGGAGCAATGACTTAGAAAGTGACGTGATCCCTTTGGTAAATTCAAAGTTAGAGTGTGGTCCACACATCCATGGCAAAGCGCTATTTCTCAGTTCCACGGTTACAAAGGAGGTGTAATGGAGGAAGCCCAAGCACATAATTATGCTCATACTGTTATTCCACACCAAATCATAACAAATTTCTTCTTTTACTGGCTTCAATTTTTTTTTTTAATTTTTTTTTCAAAGACGGACTACACTTAGTATTGGTGTGTTTTCAGAAACATTTCATTACTGCACACAGTTGTGTAAGAAACAACAAATTGGCATTTTGACACTGCATACAGCATACATTGACTCTAATCATCTTAATAATAATAATATTTAAATCATTATTTCACTAAGCATGGGTTTTCCAGTGATGTAGCTCATCCATTATCTTCAGGTCAGACTGTACGCAGTGTTAAACTGGGAAGTGCGTTATGACAGTGTTATGACGGGAGCTCGGGCATTTTTGTAATTTGTCCTATAAAGGTGATGTAATGAAGAGTAGGAGAAAGTCTGAATCATAAGACCAGATAGAGGACAAAGCACTCAAAAGCTAATTTTCAGCAGCACTGTGAGTGGACCATAAGCAGCAGCACGACTGTAATTCATCATATTCAGACTTTATCACAGGAAAGTCAACGTGATAAAGACCAATCATGAGACATTAACTAACGTTTTACAACAGAGAAAAAAACGACTATTCCTGCGTACACTGAAAAATAACGAATTGATGGGGAAAGCACTAGCACTCTCTCTCTCTCTCTCCCTCCTCACCTCCTCCTCCTAATCAATATGGCCAGGTCAGAGCACGACGTGCACGCTTTTGCTCGTAGCTAAAGAGTGTGTAAGGCTTTTAAAAGCATTGATTTTCGGCCGGTCGATGTGGACTAAGGAGAGTTTTTCTTGCATAGTGAAGAGGCTCTGATGGCCCGCTGATGGGCGCGAGGCCTGGACTGCAAAGGTGTTGTGTTTATATTAACACTTTGTATTCATCAGCTTGAGGTCAAGGCTAAGGGATGGGCCTCTCTGTGATTGTTCAAAAATCACATTTCGATCAAATTTTGTTGCCGAAAAAAGGATTACGGCGTCAAAAAATCTCTACGTTGTGTCCGATCTAAAAGTCCAGTCCACTGACATGTCGTTATTTAACAGAATTTTGCAGCTCAGCTAATAACCAGCTCCTCAGTGTATCCAGGCGCGCTGTATCAAACACACACCTCCTCCAGGCATTAGCAAATAGATTTCATTTAAGGCCCCAAAATGTCCAGAGACACTGATGGCTCAATTTACTCAATAATAGATGGGAGGCGGTCTGTAAAATAATATTGACTTAAATGCCGCAGCTCAGACAGGCGTTAAGAGACGGAGGTGTTTTAAGCAGGCAACTGGGCGAGCGCCTCAGGGCTCCTCTCTAATTGAAAGGATCATTAGAAGCAGGAGTTGCCTCTGCGTCCCTCAGCAGCACACGTGTGCCGCCGAGCCACTCCAGCTAAATACGAGACTGCTGTTGTCACACGCCACGTCCAATAAGGCTGTAATTGTCCAATGATGGCGCGGGCTTAGGATGATTGGCTAATTAAGAGATGCCATCCTGGATCGTCTATCGGTGCCAGGCCTCGTTTTAGTTCCTTGCAGGGACTAAATGGACAGGTCCACTATGGGAAGCGGAACACAATCAGGCCCACTTTTTTGCAGTGGAAAAAGAAAAGGATAAGCTTGTCCTGACAATCTGCCACATCGTCCTGATGATCTGTCACCGGAGCATCATGGAAATTACTGCTTACACTGAGCTCTGTCTGCAGAATAATAGAGGCATAATCACCGTGCTACATCCCAGCTTGTTTCCTTGGTTTGCTTTGTTTTGTTTTGTCTTCTGCCCAATTCCGTCGCCCACTTTTCAGACCAGACATCACCTCTCCTTTAACTCCTAGGTTATTGCGTGTTACTCCACATTTCGCTTGTTGGGATGTATGAGAACATATTTTGTGCTAATATCACCTCATCTCTAAGGCACTGGGCTGAGGTCAAGGGTAGTGAATATACATGAGGGACTGGAATGGAGTTGGAGCAGCAGTGCTGGAAGCCTTAATAGTTCTGTATCGCACGGTGCTCCTAATCTTTAATGTACTGCACCCTCTGAAAAACAATTGACAAAGAGCGCCTCTGTATTCACTGGGGCAGCCTTGAGTTATCATATTAAAAATACATTTATTCTAAGTCAATTTTCAGGATTGTTTGGCAGCACTGGAAACAATAACATCACGGAGGACTGCATATTCCTGCCAACACCCCGGGGTGGCACTATATTTCTTTTTGATGTGATTAAAAGACAATGATGAATATGTTTTGTTTGGCACTTGAATAATGTCTAGGAAACCATGAGCATGGCAAATGGTGCGTTTGTGAACGGATTCCCTCATCCTAAATGGAAAGGCACAAATATACTGAATTGCATTTTTTTCTACTTTGAGTATTTTCGTGAATTTATTGTACTTCATCTTACATGGGAAGGTCTGCTTCAGTTCCGTGCATAGGCATCCTGTTTTGTAATAAGTGAACTGTATTGCATAATAAATTATGCTCCTTTTCCCTCCCAAACTCATGCAGTAAATACACAAAGCACTGGATGGTCTTCCCTCTCCTCACATGCGTCGGGTGTTTGTGTGTACTGTGTGCTGGTGACAAGGAGAGCCTACTTAGCAAACAAACCTGGCAAGAACCCACAATGAATAAATAATCAAAAGCTATTGTAAGCAGTCAGAGTGATGTTGCCACGCTAGTGACAGCTTTGCCGTTTACTTTGAAAAAGGCTTCCTACATAAAAAGGGAGGAAGTGCAGAAGGAAGGCATGTCACCTCTACCCCAGTGAACCTGGATGGAAAGCAGGGATGTGGCACACTCAAAGGCTGGTTTTGCCTCAGGAGCTCGAGTGGGACCCACTTCTCCTACAGAAACCGGAACAAAAGAAGCAGAAAGAAGCAGCAAAAGAAGTCAGGGTTCAGTCACACACAAAAAAAAAAGTGTGTCTGTTTGTGCCGCACTTTATTCAGCACTCACTGAAGACTATAATAGATGACATGATTCGGAGAGAGGCCTAAAATTGCATGGATTTTTTAAAAGTGAACGGTGTCCCACTGAGGCGGCTTCAGAAATGCATAATATGGCAAGAGCGTGCCTCGTAAGTATCGCCACTGTCATGAGAAAACTGTGTAACTCTATTTTATTTAACGTTTTTTTTGCCCCTGATTTGAAAATGTCAGCCCCGTTTTGTGTTGTGTAAATATTTCATAGCAGACGGACCAAGAGTTATCCTTACCATATCTATTGGTCCATTTGTTTTTTGTCTTTTTATTGTAAAAAAAAAAATGACAGTTTTAGAGATAACATACATGTTACTGGCTGTATTTTTTTCAGGACAGTAAAATAACTCCATGTGATCACAGGAACAGATTTATTGTTATAAATTTCATGAAAATAATCACATGGTTTGAATATATTGAAAAAATATATATATTTGTGCTCAGACAACATTTGAAATGTTCAAACATGGACAAAAAAGGGTTCAAATTGTATGATATTTTATGATTACACGGAGGCAGTAATAGGGGTGTGTGCTATAGTGAGAGTGTGCTGCACAATAATCATGTCATTGTGGGTGTAAACACTGGTCAGATTGATTTTCTGAAACTGATGTAAAATGTTTCATGTAGGGGAATGTTCCTCTGTCTGCAGCAGGTCTGGTGTCTGCTGGTTGTTAGTAGTACCTGCCTGGTGTCTGTGCAAAACTCCTGCTGAGGAGAGCCTGAGGTCCTACAGCTGTCAGGATCAGCGCTCTGGCACCCAACCCTTCCACTGCACTCCCTCTCCAGCACCTTATTGGCCCTTTAGTCCTCCTAAACCTCACTGTTTACACCCGCGTGGCCTATTTCACCTCCTCCAGTAACCATCGGACACCACTGAAAAATACGCAAACACATACACACACACACACACACACAAACATAACCTCCAGTAAACCCCCGAGAACCCCTGCCACACAAACACACAATCCTAACACCCTGTAGACACACACACACACACACACACACACACACAAATTCACCCCTCTATGCCTCCTGTTTTGTCACCCCATGCCTCCATCCAGCTCACTCCAGGTGTCTCATAGTGGCATATGTTCGCTCTCCAATGTTTTCCCAGCAATGCAGACAAACTCACACACACACACACACACACACAGAGTTCACAAATTAGAATGATGGAAACTAATGGTTGTAGCCTAGTGGGTAAAACACTTGCCTGTGAACCCAATGACACACACACACAATGCTGAAAACTAATGGTAGAAGTATTTGTTTAAAACATTTGTCTGGGAACCCAATGACCACAGAAGTTTGAACCCCTACGTTCTACCATTGAATCCTTGAGCAAGACACTTAACCCTCAGTTGCACCAGGGGGACTGTCCCTGTAACTCATGATTGTAAGTCATGATCCAGATAAGCATGTCTGCCAAATGTGACTTTACATAACATTTAAATTATATATTGAAATATTATGCACACAGTAGTGTTTAGTTATTTCTGGGAACAATACAAAAGTCCCAAAATAACCAGACTTTACAATGCAATTGCAGTTTTAAATTATTCATACTTTGCACAATTTTGCAATCAATCATTCAGTCACATCTAAAGAACTCTGAGGGAAAACTGGCAGTAAGAATGAAGAATGCAGCTACATGTGTTTACAACATGGTGGTACAATGTTAGAGACCCCAAAAGACCACCAAATAGCTTTTGTTTTGTTGTGACACATTCAATCTCATTTAGTTGATATTGTGACAAAACCTTGTATCCCTCAAATGGTAACTTTACATGAGAAGGAAAGAAATGTTCTTAACTGTGATAGATGTTATGGATCCAATTATTTTGTTCCATGTAGTTTTGGTCCATTTCTATTGGTCCATTCCTTCTGAAATGTTCACACAAAGTCAAGAGCAGCTAGCATTTTCAAATGGCATTAAATAAACTGAACTGCAAAAAGGTTTTAACATAGCAGCAATGATAACAGCAACTCTGTGATAGTATAGCTTCCCCAGCTGGACGGGTCATCAGAACTTGGCCATGGAAGCAGCAGTTTTGCAGCCTTTTACTTTCATTCTCTTTTTCCTCCCAGCCACCAGGTTTAAAGCATTCAAAGTGACAGAGAGAGCGTGTGGGTGTTACCCTGTAACAGCTCCCTTGACTCCTCATATTTACATCTAAAAAGTGAATCCTTAATAAGGAATATCAAAGAAGTGCGGATCAAAAAGATTTTAATAATGTACTACCTGCACTGAGATGGGAGTCTTCATGTCATCGAGCTCATAAATTCCCAATAAAGAGAGTTAGACATCTATCAGCATATATTCAACCCAACAGTGTAAAAATCCTCATAAGCTTTGATATAAGCAGGAAGTATTTTAGGAAATCAAGCATTTTTAGCTGTACCCATACAGCCAGTGACATTCACTAGTGGCGTCTTTGAAGAGCAGACTTTTGGGAAATAAAGGTAGGTCATAGTTTATGTTTTTTTCCATCAGCAAATTCTACTCCTCTGAGTCTTTTCAGTCTGAAGCATTATGTCAAGCATTATGTCGATGCATCTCCAAACCCCGGCAGTGTGAACACTGAGCTGCTGTGTGTGGCTGGTGTGTTTGCGGGGACAGGCACTGAGTGGTCCGTCTCTATTGAAGATCACACAGTGGGAGCACAGAGCCATAGGCGGCAGAAGGGTGGCGCACTGCGGTGCAGGCCATTTCAGTCCAACACTGCCTGCTGCTTCTCCCATCCCTGCGGATCTCAAACCTTTATTGTCAGGAAAGTGACATGGTGGTTTTTCGGAGGGCCTAATAGCTGCAGGAACATCAACAGAGAAAGAGAGGAAAAGAGAGGCTCCCAAAGAGATGCGGATCTAAAATTCTGAGGAGTGAATGAGACATGCTTCAATGCTGCTCCCAAATGGCTGAAAAATCATGATAACAGGGAAATAAATGCTTCATGGAAGCAAAATTATCTGCCATTAGTGTGAGATTCTTGATAAGATTACATGAACCAAAAATCTTGGAATTAAGATTTCTAAAAATAATCTTAGGAAATGCTTGGTAAGATAAGTAAATTCTAATACTAACTAACTAAAGAAATAAAATTAAAAGGTAGAGGGGCGTCCATACTCAAAGTCTTTAAAATTGGTTAAATGGTGGATATTATTTTTTTCACTTTTTTAAAACATTTGCTGTCATGTGTAAACAATGTTTAAAAATGAAACAGTTGTTTTAATGTCCCGAAAACCAACACATTTTCAGATATCCATCCACTCAGCCTAGATGTTTAGCTCCACATATTGTATTTACACCTATTTATGAAGGTGTTTCATCGCTGTCTTATTTCTGAACAAGGCACAATCCATGACAGCCAATCAGAACAGAGGTCACTGGTAGTCTTAAAGGCACAGTAACAAAAGCAGCTTGTTTAACTCTATGATAAAGAGACACTCATGGATCATGACCACCTTGGGTACAACAACATCACAAAAAGAACCCCAAAAATGCCTAAGAAACTACAACAGTCTACAAAAGAACTCCACCTGTTACTCCAGACTGTCTGCACCGTTTAGTGAATCCCTACATTCTTTAGTGTGAAATGAAAATATGTGGCAAGTTAATTGAAAATAAATTGCACGTTAATGTTTAATCACCATTCTAAGAGGTGTCGTCTAGAGCGGAAACACAAGCAACATCGTCCCTCTCTGGACTCAATTAGTACTGTCTGATGGGCTGATCTGTCCAAAGGTTCAGATGCAAATAGACCAGAGCAGACGAGCCCAGACTGGGCACAGGTGTTACTTAGCATGGGGTCTGTCATGCACATCAAAAGGACACCCCTGACACTCCACATAACTTACAGATCCTTATGCTGCCACCAGAAAGAGAGAACAAAAGAACAGGCTTGAAAGAGAAATCAATAAGCATATGGCAATTAATAAAACATTTTCCAACTGAATCAACTACAAAGGGCTTTTCTTTGTTCTTCGACTTTTCCAAAAGCCACGGTCTGTAGAATGGGAGACAGGACCGGAAGGATCAATTGAATGTTGGTTAAAAATGTCACTTTCCTGTTCAATCAAATTCCTTTTCATGACTATCAAAAGAAAGGTCTGCAGTGGCAATACTGTGGGTTTGGTATACTGTCACTAGCAACATTTAAATGTTACCAAGACCAAAAGAGACTATTTGAATATTGAGGAACAATGAGGTTGAGAGACTAAGGACATGAATGATGGTCATTTGAAGCTACTGTGCAACAACGAACTATTCCATAAAGTCCTCCATGTTTCAAGACATGTAAAGGTGCCACGCAACTTCATCAACCATGTGTTTTCTCTCCCTCTCCCTCTCTCTCTCTCTCTCTCTCTCTCTCTCTCTCGTGAATAAACACTCATACACATACACTCACGCTGGTCTCTTATCCAGCATGAGTCTCTGCTGTGGGGAAAGAGCTTAGGATAAAGCTAATCATGCATATAATTGAGTTTTGACTCTTGCGTCCATGGGGGCCTGACCCATGGTTATCAGGATGACTGGGCCATCACCTGTGTGATTAATGCATGTAAATGAACATTGCCCGTAATTATTGGGGACCTTCATTCCATCCATCCTGGGATGTCGGGTTCGGGTTCTTGATGGACGGACGCTACTCAGTGATAAACATCATACTATGGAAAGGAAGGCCTGGTGGACTATTCTTGCGAGGTTACTGAGGCACACTCTTAGCTGAGGGAAAGTACCCGAGGAAAGTACAAGAACAATAGGTGTGTGGGCAACAGCTGGAAAACGTCAAGGCCAAGTAACACTCAAAGGGAGGAAAATCAATGTGGTGTGTTTGGGTTTTGGACAAGGGCACGCTGTCGCAGCTTTCATATTCGAGCAAAGGCTTCACAAGCAGTTTAATTATGAATCACAAGCTCGGGCCATACAGGAGCACGACAGCTTCAGGAGCACAGCAGCCTGAGTACCTCCTGCATAATTTAGCACTTAAACAATGCAAGGCTAGAGTCTCTACTCAACCACAGTCTGCAGTGTCAGATGGGTTATGGGGTTACTGCTCTGGTCTAGAGGCTCCCTTCAATGATTATATTTCTTTTTTTATTCTTCAATGGGATAATGATGTCTAAGATGTACAGCAGGGGTTCACTGAGGTCAATCTTACTCAACACACAGACACACAGACACAGACACAGACACAGACAGACACACACACACACACACACACACACACACACACACACACACACACATTTCCTCAAATGCCATGGACCGGGGGCCATATCCCAGCAATTCTGTCCCTTAACAAAAAGTCCAAAGTACAAAGAAATCCATTACTTTACTTTAATAACGTCAATAAAAAACATATTCATAATAAACCTGTGCAATTTACTGTTTATATACTTTGTGGAACCACCTTTTGCTTTAATTGCTACTTTAAGTCTGTTGAAATACTTCTCTCTTAACGTTGCACATATAGAATGTGAAACTTTACAGAACAGATCAAGCTTTCATTCTCACTCTTCCCTCTCGCTCTTCTATTCAATTTTGAGGGTCAGCTGGATCCGGAAAGGCTTATAGCAGCACCAAATGCTCTCCATTGCTTAATTATAGACTTTACTGCGCTCCTACGGATTAATAAAAGCTATGAAATCTCCTGACTTGTAACTGTCCACAACTTTATGCCTGAGATCTTTTGACAGTGCCTTGATCGTTTGCTTTCAGTTGCACTACCAAGCCTGGAATGCTTCAGGAACAGTTATTTTACTTAATCAAATCAAATGATTAAAATTGATCATGGGTGGAAGCCATTCAGCTTGCCATACAATAGAGAAGGTGACTAGTAATGCTTGATTAAGTTTAGAACTATTTTTAGAAGGAGGTGATCCTTTATCCATTGTGATGACTGTTTGTTATTTTTCATTTTTTTTCTAAAATGCTGGTATTATGTCTTTCACTTGGATGTTATAAGTTAATACAGTTGGAAATTTTGTTTTTGTGTGTGTCTGTCTTCATTTAAGGCTGCAAAGCAACAAACTGAATATTTTGAAGGGGGTGATTCTTTTCTATACTCACTGTAGTTGTAACAAGTCATCTTCAGTAGGGGATTGCTTTGGATCACTCTCTCAGGGACACAAGGCGAAGTTCTGGACCAAAACCCACTTAGTATGTAATGTTTAGGGAAAGTAAAAACAGAGATATAATAACAGTGAAAGGATCATTTTATAAGCTGGACTAAATGGTCAAGGAAATGGTCATTCAGACCTTAAAAAAAATACTGTTTGAAACAATGAATTGGCATGCTGCCCTCCTCAAACTGACAGAAAGTCTAGGTAAGGCACCCAAATATATAAAACTTTGGGCTCATATTGGGAATATAATAGATGTTCTTGGAACAAGAGCCATTTTTAAGATTTTCATCATAGAATATATAGGACATATATCACATATAATCACAATGGCTTTATCAATCCCTGACTGATATTTTAACAGAGACGCTTATATAGCATATTATTGTCTTTGAAACAAATTTCCTCAGAAGTCAGTCAAGATGAGAAATCAGTGCCAGTCAGTTTTTAGCGTGAAGGGGAAACAAGCTGGGCTCACCGAGCTTTCATCAGAATCCCTGTACTGACCACTTGAGGTCATCCAAATTAGATTCAAGTAGAGATTACAAATTGTCTTATTCACATCATTCCTGGTGTGCTGGAAACCTCTAAAAAATCATAACTATGTTGGGAGGCACCTTTGATTCATGGTGAGCTTCATAGCAAGTTAGTAAACCTGTCTAGCATGGTGGGCTCTAAAGGTCCTTCACAGAGGACACATGAATTAACACAGTTAGATGAAAAAGCTATATGCCCACAACACTGGTTTGTCGTAGTCACTTTATTGGCTAAAAACTCTACAATAGATTTTATCATCATTACCTCTTCTCCCAGGGCAGAAAGAAAACTAATTGTACATGATAACATAAATTAGATTTGAACCACGGCCCACCCAACACCTCTCTGCGGCCCACAGTTTGGGAATCGCTGATGTAGACTGACACTACTGAAGGGGGAGCTACTTTAGCTCTCTATTGAAATCTTTTGCATACATAAATAAAACACATCTCTAATCAACCCAAGCTTTGGTTCGAACATATGGCAAACACAAAATACCCAGTGAAAAAAAAGGCACGTGACTGATTGCCACACTGTGAACAAACCCAAACCGAAATCTCGATTACACTGAACAAGCTCTGAAATCTTTCATCGCCTCATAATTGCCGGCAGCATAGCCGCATCCTTTATGAGATGTAAATCCTGCCACCCTCTTGTCATGACGGGAGCTAAAGGAGCAGCACAATCTGTTTGTTGTCCTGTTCCCGTCTGGCGAGCTTGACATTTCCCCCTTCTGCTTTTGTCCCCCTGCGCTCTCGGAGGGCCCAGCTCCCCTGGCCCTGCTCAGGGCCTGTATTAACTATGCATCTCTCCCAGCAGTCCCCAGCTAATCTCATCAGAGCACAGGATGCTGGAAATGTATGTAAATCTACATCTGTTGTGTCCTCAGCAGGGAGAGGCTGCTGGAGCACCCACTGAGTACAATCTCCCAACCGACTGCCAGCAAGCAAGCAGAGACCATGACCTCGCTCGGTGTGTAAACATGTATGCGTCCACACACACACACACACACACACACACACACACACACACACACACACACACATGCCTACCCACCTAAGTGTCTTGTGCCCCTTTTCCCAATTAATTAGTCAACATCTTTGGTAACCCAGTGGAGTCCTCTGACACAAATCACAGAGTCTCTTACATGCACAAACTAAGATCTTCAAACATTTTCAGCTTCTCCAAATAAGACTCATTGCTGGCACTTAATAGTCATCCTTCACTTTTACACACAAATTACTTTATTAAAATCTGCACTCTCGATGAAGCAGTGGACTAATTAATTCTGAATTTGAAATATAAACAAGGTATCTGCCGGTCATCGTCAAGGCCTCCACAAGAGTTTGAACATTCTCCACAAGGGGAGCTATAATCAATCAAGTCACTTTTGAGCCTTCAAAAGAGTATTCTATCTAATTTGGAGATAGGTGTGTCTGACAATCCCAATTTGTATTAATTCACAGGGACATTTCGAAAGCAGCAGACAATGAATCAGCTAGTCTGAGCCGCACTCAGCTTGTTCATGCTGAGTGTCTGTCAGCACTGAAAACTAGAACCACACAAATAGAATCTTAAACTGCATGGGTATGACATGCTGGTTTTTATAGCCAGCAGGCTTTCACGTTAATCAGCAGGAAATGATGACCATTGTTTCTTACAGTTGTTCCCTTTTCCTGTTCTGTATTCCTAGAAATACTTTTATAGTGGTTATATATAGTGATCATATATAGTCTCTGACCCTCCAAAGTGAAGTTTTGGCTTTATCTAAAAAACTTATAATAAAAAAAACTATGGCAATACAACTAGCTCTAGGAAATATTCAAAAAAACTTATATCAGAAAGACCCAGCACTATAGACATTCTCAGGAACAAAAGTGGCAGTAACAACTCAAGAATAATAATTTTATGTTCCCTAAAGAACCGTTCATGAAGAACACTTTGAAAGCTGAAAGAACATCCACATGTTGTAAAGGCTCTTGGAAGAACCCTTCAATTGGTAAAACACATCATTCAAAGGTTCTTTGTGCCTTTAAAAGTTACTTCACACTCACCTATCTTGTTTACAAGCATGATTCTTCAGGGAATTAAAGAAATTCATCTCAGAGACAGGCACTCCAAAATGACCAGAGAATCACTGAAAGCATTCTTGTCTATTTACCCGATGAGTCCCGTCTGTCACTTCACAGCCAACTGAACTCATCTAACTTATTGTAGCAACCATCCCACACTGTTAACCAAACACTCAACCCAGATTAAACCATTAGAGCGCATTTCACACTTCAGAGAGGAGAGTCGGGGATTACCTCTCTATCGACTTCATTCTGCTCTTGAACATGAAATAATGATTTTCTGCCAGTCTAATTACAAAGCCAACATCTGATCTCTGCAGCATCCGATGGGGATTAGCTCCAGCACAGGCATTAGAGCTCATTACCAGCTTGAGTGCAGAATTATTACATCTTGTAATTGGATGGGGTTTGGATGTGGTTTCTCAAATAATATTGTGACTGCAAGCTTGGACAGAGAGTTTATCGGTCAGTACATGAGATAGAGGGAGAAGTCGAGAGGAGGAGGAGGATTTCATTAACATTTGACCTACGGAGAACTAAATTGCTGCCGCTGCTCTGTTGGAGGGAAGAAAATGATTAAGATAACAGATGAAATCACAGGCAGATTCAGCCCTCAGCAAAAGAGAGTTAACAAGAGTGTTAGGATTCATTTACTGAATTGACACATCAGTTAGAATTGCCAACAACTTACACGTGCCATGTCCTTGATTCACGGTCTTTCAAGTCAGTCAGATATTGATCCTGGAGCAGTCTGAAGTCAAATCAGTCCAAAGACATTTTTCCTATCAAAGAGACCTGTGTACCATTTTCAGGAATTTCTGATGATGTAAGGGTGAAAGAATGACCAACTAGCCGGAAGATAACTCTCTAACTTAAGAACACTTGTTTTAGTTCAGATCCCAAAGTCAATCACACACGCACCCTTTAGAATACTAATGTGTGAAATAATTTTCTTAAATATTAAAGAGGAATATTTAGAGCATTACCTAAAACCTATATCTTGGAAATGTTTCTTCTTCTTTTTTCAATCAAAGAGCATTCTGTGTTTTTTAAAACATTGGTAAACAACATACCATTCATTCCCCAGTGGACTAGGAACTTTATGGAAACTAAGCTGTAAAAACACCCCTTTAAGAACTTTTGTTTTTGTGATATCACAAAATCTACTGCATGTACATCTACCCACCTATTCAGCCCACATAAGTTACAAGGAGTGACCCCCCCAGACTGCAAGAATGAATTACAATACAGGGCAGCCAATCAAAACAAAAGTCATTTACATGTCAGTCTTAAAGGCACAGTAACAAAAATACAAACCATGAAACAAAATCAAGTACACCTTGAGAAAAAAAATGACAATATCAGAAAATGAAGGTCACAGATGAGCATAGAATAGATTACGAACTGACCTGAAACTTGCCTTGCTTGCCTTGGTGAAACCCAGCATTGTAATGTTGGTGACACTTAAATTGAGAACAACTTCACTGTGGTATTAAAGACAGTCTGATTCGCTCCACATACAGGCCTGCTGTCTGGAAATAAACACACAGTACTGATCCTCAACCACCAAACAGGCCTACAGTGGACATCTTATACATGTCCACAGATTTTTGAAAAACTGTGCCGAAATTCGTGCGTTACCATGTTGATCTACTGCTCCGTGTAAGTAGGTGAAGATTTATTGTATCTGTTAGCTGTGAGTTTCCTCTAGGCTGCGCACCCGTCCCAGGTTAAGCACTCGGAGCCTTCAGCATTTCAGAAGGCAACAATTCAACGTCATTCAGACTCAAGATAAGCGAGAGGAATAAAAAACTTTAGACATGATTTGGTGATGATTGTTCTGAGTCCCGAGAGAGAGACAGAGAGAGAGACAGAGAGAAAGAGAGAGAGAGAGAAGAGAGTGTATTGATTTCCTCCGTGTAAAAGCCCTCCGGGGAGCCATTTTAAAAGTCGCCGAGCGCAGCCCCTACATCTCTAACTGACGGGACAGATGCAGCTCACACCACATAAACATGAATTTTTCAGCAGTCTGTCTGTTTTGAACTGGGAGGAAAATCATGATGGTGGAATAAAATGAAGTTAAACACGACGAATCGTTTCCACATCAATCTGCCCTGATTCTCAACTGCACTGCTTCATCAAAAAGCCAGTGGCGCGAATGTATGTGTATACACAGCAGTCAGCCATAACATTAAAACCACTGACAGGGGAATTGAATAACATTGAGTATCTCATTACAGTGGTACCTGGCAGGATGTGGGCTATATTAGGCAGCAAGTGAACTGTCAGCTCTTGAATTTTATGTGTTGGAAGTAGGAAAAGTGGCCAAATGTAAGGATCTGAGTAACTTTGATATCCCAAAAATTTCCCAAACAGCAGGTTTTATGAGGTGTTTCTGCGATGCAGTGGTTACAACCTACTTCTGAGAAGAACAACTGGTGAACTGGCAACAGGGTCATGGGCTCACTGAGGGAGGGCTTATTGATGTATGTCTATTTTGTAAATTTTATAGACACAATAATAATATAAAAATGAACAGACAGGGTCAGAGTACCCTGGTTAGTTCAGGTTCTTGGACAGGTCAACCTACGTGTCTCTTTATCCTGTTGCTTATAATGTAATTTACTGTTAGCGTTTCTATTTCAAGTGCAGAAAGCTGGATAAAATGATTATTGATTAAACAATTAAACCACTCTCCTGATCTTCTAGGGAAATGGATAAAACCATTATCTCCAACATGCAGATGAGAGCAAAACACTTAACCTTGCATAAATCTATCTCATGTCCTTGGGCAGTCCTTATTTGTGCTAAAGGTGGACAATCTACAGTTTAGATTAAGATGGTAATTACGAACATAACAAATACAGAATCTACCGAGAGCAGAGTTCACTGTTTTATTACAGGATGTGGTGAAGGATTTCCACGGTGGTTTTACCGCTGTTCTCATTTGTGGTTCAGCACCACCCAAAGCCCTATTGGCTGTGATACATTTGAAACCTTTTACCTCATCACTGTGGATGCATAAGTAATAGGAAATCAATGGAAGTGGCAGATATAATACATGCATATGAAAAACAGGGAACAGGGACTGAATGATATAGATTTCCAATGCGTCAAGAGAATGTCCACTTTAATTTTAATTGCAAATATTAGTTACTCCGCGTTGGCCCTTTTAACAGTATGTCCGTATTGATTAGCTAACACTAGAAATGCGCTTGTTAATTTGATCCCCCCCCCTCTCTCTTTCACTCTCTCTTTCTTTGTCTGACTTCTGCTGTTAAGGCTTTAATTCCTAAACTGACTAAACTGTCAAAACTCAGATGTCACAGATGTCATAGTGCTGTTGTTGGCCAGTAGGCCCTCTGTTTTAAAGGGCCCATGTCATCAAAAAACAAATTTATCTTGCTTGCTTGAAATATAAATATTTTTATAAAAGCTTGAAATATAAATATTTTATAAAAGAGAAACAGAGAAATCCATAATACAAATGAATATCAAATGAATTCAAGGGGAAAATAACACATTATTAAAAGACTAATGTAAGATATGTGTTTTTCATTTATTTAACACAAAATATACCAGAAAGCTCCCATAATAATATGTCCCGTGGCTTTTTTCATTGCACACTGTGATCTGTAGTCAGAAAAGGTCAACTGAACTTATCCTTTCTTGAACATTAAGGCTTATCAACAGACTGCTTGCACACAGTGAGCTAGGAAATTTAAATTCTAGGTAGCTCTACTTAGGGTCAGTAGGTATATTTGAAATTTCAATAGATGTGATAAAGGAAGGTTAAAAAGCATTTTTTTTTTACTTTCTGAAAATATAGAAATTAAAAACGGATAGCCATTGATTAAATGAAATTCAAGATGAATCAAACCTTTGCATGGATTAATCAGTCTTTACTGTACAAAAACTACAGTCACTGAGTATCTACACATTAAAGTGTCAGTGCAGAGTAAATCAAATTTGATGTATGTTCTAATGGATCAACTTTTGATAAAACAACCAAACAAAGAAAAAAAATCTCTTATCTCTGTATAAGATCTCTGTATATTTTTTTGGCTTATTTCTCATGAGCCCAGAAAAACAGTCATCCTACATATGTCTCCTATTGAGCTTTAGTAGATATGTCAGAAAAGTTACACAATGTGCTCAGATTTGCTCGTCTTTTATCTGCCACTGAACTGAAAAGGAATCTCAGTATGAACTCAATCATAGAATTCCAGAAAAGGGAAACATTAGATACTTCTGGACCAGATAAAAAATTGTGCTGAATGAGACTCCAGATGGTGTTGAGTTATTTTTATCTGGTCCAGAAGTATGTGTCCTCATGTCTCCTTTTGGTGTAACTCTGTTTCTCCTAACGAATTTTAAGACAATTAAAACATCTGGGCGATATATTCACATTTGAGCGATATAGTTTTCCTCTGGCATTGTACTAATACAGCACTTTCTTCTCTTCAAAATGTCAGTTTACTGGGGATGCCTATATATTATGAGGATGCAGGAAAAATAAATAAATACAATTATAAAAATGCAGCTGTGAAACAAAAAGCACAGTGATTGCTGGCACATTGTACCATTTTTGATGTGGGCAGTGTAACTTTCTCTCCATTTGTTTACATTCTCCCCTCCAGTTAGGAAAGGTGGTCTTACAGCACTTCTCACACACACACACACCACCAGCCTGCTCTGTTCGGCTGAGATGGTTCAAGGTTTTCTCCTGTGTGGATCTGTATCGCCCTCTATTGGCCTCCTTCAGTCCACACGGCTCAGGCCGGGGACAGTCGGGTTAGCACGGCTCGATTCGGCATGATTTCATTACACTCAGGCGAAAGCATTTACAGTTTTATTTGTGGAAATTCTCTGGAAAAAGTCCTTAACTTGATCTGATGGTTACTGCTGCAGTCACACAGACTCAGAGGTCCGAAACAAATGTGACCCCACCCTGACAGTTTTTACAGAATTTTACAGAGACTCTGGTGCAGGTGCAGCCACTGCATTTGTTTTGGGATTATAGGGTACTAATTTAAATTTGGGGTTAGAGGGTACTGATTAATATTTCTCAAAAATGCATGAAATCCCTATTCAGTATCAAACATACATCAAAAGCATACAGTGACGCTTTTATTTCTTTATACTGCACACAATACAATTATGGTCGAGACATATTTAAACCAAAATGCATGATAAAATGCTAGAAGCCAGAACTTTATATCTGTGTGTGTGTGTGTTGATCTTAAGGTAGACAACCTGGCAAAAAAGTGTTGTCATTTATAATATATAATCATTTACTAATATATATGATTTAAATGTACAGCAAATCACATATTGTTATGCATAAAATAACTTAAAAACTGAGCTTCCTCAAGGAGATGTTTGGAAATTGTAAAGCCAACACACAGACACACATAAAATGTATTGTCTATATATTTCTTGTTTTCACACTAGGGTGTCTTTTGTTTTTGTTTTTCATGACATCATTAATGCTTCTTGACAAATGAATGCTAAGTGTTCTACAGCTTTACATATTACATTGTGCAGTACTGTGTATAGAATAATAAAACATGAAGTGGTAATAAACCATTCATTTCATTGCATGCTGTTGGCGATAACACACTAATGTGAACAGACACAGAGAATCACTAAAAAACAGTTCCTGGAATAAATAATCAGCCTCCTGTAACAAGGATAACAAAAATGGGTCAAAAGGTCTGATCTTACGTTCTCATTTACGTAGCTTAACAACACCCCACACCCCAAAACCAATCGCACTGCTGGATTACGCCGCTTCTTCTTCAAGCCCATCTGGAGAAAGACCTGTACAAACAGGGGGCCTTTAACACGGTGCCAAAGATGAATCTTAAACATGCACATATGGCCAAGAAGATCCTGGGTGTTCCAGGGAACAGGATTAAGACTATATGCCACATGTACCCAACTAATCCAAAAGTACAATACAGCTGGAACCAAAATGGATGCTCTAGATTAAATCAATTAGAAATACTTCCAAGAACTGTTTTTTTAGGACACAGCAGTGTTTTTTATTGTGATTAAAAATGAACTGAAATTGTATTATATATTGTATTATATTACATTATAGAGGTAAGATAGTCCTTGTATAACATATATAACATATCTTACATATATGTGTATAAAACCATTTAACAGAAACACAGTAGCTTTCTTCACATTTTCATATTGTGAGGATATAAACAATACATTTTATGTGTGTCTGTGTGTTAGCTTTACAGTTTCCAAACCTCTCCTTGAGGAAGCTTTTTAAGTTATTTTATGCATGACAATATGTGATTTGCTGTACATTTAAATCATATATATTAGTAAATGATTATATATTATAAATCACAAACACC
>JBBPCX010000135.1:8625062-8648082 GCA_037974365.1 Hydrocynus forskahlii | reverse complement strand
AATATGGAAACCTTTACACAGTCAGCAGAGGCCAGGCTGTTTTCTGTTTTGTGAGCCTTTTTTAATCAAGGCTGTTAAATAGGTCACCATTAATGACGGGGTCCTTTAACGAAGTGGTAAGAACTTTGCCTCGGAACAAAAGATTTCATGGTAAGAGGAATAATCTAAATCTAGTCAGAATATGGTACTGGTAAAGATAAAAGGGCATGTACAATATAAAATGGCTTATTACATTATGTGTAATATGAAAATGTGAGGAAAACTATTGTGTTTATGCTAAATGATTTTTTTGACTAAATTAACTTCAGATATTTCTCATATGCTCAGTGTGGGACTGAGCTAATTCAAAACCAGAAGGACATTTCTTCATGACCTTTTTCACTCATCTTTTACCAAGGGTGCTACTAACCGTGGAGCTAACTGTATCTAAATGGTCTCCTTATGAGCTCCCTGTAACAATATTATAACATTATATAACCTATTTTTGTTTCTTAATATTCTTTTTCATTAACCTTGCCTACATTTTCTAAATTATTTAGATTTTGTCTTACTGGCAGATCATTTTGCTCATTTCATTCTTTCCGGCAAAATTAACCAGGAATGAGGAAAAAAGACTAGATAAAATTACTGAAAAAATACTGGAAAAAACATCTAGGCATCTAGAAGTGATTCAATACTCGTGAATGTTCTCACAGCGACCACCCAGTGATAAATATCTGATATACTGACTGCAGTATTCATACCCCAGCATTTGTTTACATAGCATAGTGTATTTCATAATGGGCATTTTCTTCAGTCTTTATTGGATTTATTTAGACTTTATATTGTTCTTCTCTCTGTGCAGTTGTAACATAAGCAATTCTCCCTGGGATTGATAAAGGTTTTTGATGATCTGTTTAAGATATTTTTGCGGTGGGTAAGAAGTGCAGGAGCATGGGAATCAGCAGTCCTCTGCTAAATACACATCACCAGTTTCAAACAACAGGTGTTCTGAACGTGTAGTTCACGGCGTGGCAGCAGGCCAGCTGATAAACAATGTACCAGGATTTCAGCTGCCTGAGGTCTTTCAGCATGATTGTAACTCCACACTGAGGCCACCAGGTGTCTCTGTGAACACCCCTGGTGATCTGCTAATGCTGGTCATATGAAACTAGCTTTAAAAACAGACATGTTTTAAAATATACATGCGAAACTTTAAGCTATGCAGTCTGCAAGTTTTGATGAGAGATTCTCTTAGAGCCGATCAGGCTGACACAGCCAAGCAGTCTTAGTTTAGATTCACCCAAAAACTTAACCTGACCTTCGTCTAGTTCAGGTATAGCAGGTTTATGCAGAAGCTGCTTCTTGGACATGCAGGGGCTTGACAAGGACACAACAATGAATTTCATTAAAAGCCTCTATAGTAGCTCTGAAATTTATTTTTGTACAGGGTCACTTCACATTTATTATACAGTCTTCATTACAAAATTATTTACAGAATTCAAACAATCCTTGACCCACTGCTGAATTTAGGCACAAATGAAAAAAGAATCATGTATACAAAAAGCATTCAGACAGATCATTCAGATTTAGAATAGACAGCCAGAAGTCAATCACATTTCTTGTTAATGGTGATAAAGTCTGAATCATCCGATTCACAGGAAATAATTAAAGGTGCAGTTGTGCAACCGTAGCATAGAGCCTCAGAAAGGATGTGGGATGAAAGAAAAAATAAATAAATAAAAAGCTGCATCTTAAACTGTAAAAACATTTATAATAATCTCCAGCCTCAGATGCCAATCACCTGTGGCACAGTCTTTGGGAATACTTGGTTAGGAAATATAAGACCGACGCATCACAAACGGTGACTTCATGCATAGAAAGAGGCAGCAAGAAGACAACCAAAGAAAGAAGGAACATTAAATGGCTGGTAACTGTGAAACGTAATGAGAAAAACATTTAATAAAATAGGTTCACAGTGTAAAACAGTAGTGATGACCCACCACTACATAGACAAGACCAGTTTAAGAACCTCTGCTCTTAAAAGAGGTTGGAAAAAAAAAATGCTGTCAATCAATCATCACTCCTCTTGTAAAGCATACTTGGTTAATGGCTTGCCTGTAGCATCTCGCACCACCCTGTAAATAGCTTTGTTTATTCAAAAAGTCAGTTTCAACCCAGTAATTTAATATTACACTGAGGGTTTCTACCTCGAGCTGCACTGCAAAACTCCTCGCACTGTGACTGCTGGCACGCACAATGACCCTAGAGAAACCTTCAGCACGATTTCATTTAAGATTCTGTATTGCTTAAGTTCATTAGTTAAAATCTTTCAACAAATGTTCTGAACTAACAAGCGAAAAAAGTAGTTCTGTGGCATTAGATACGTTTTTTTTTAAACCATAAAGCAGAATTCAAAATGGAATAAAAATATACATACTAATGTCCATTTTCACTCATGCCTCCCAACACTGTGTGCATCTCAGTATCTCTTAACGTACCACAAAACAGAGAGCACTAACATGGGGCACAGTAACATTCCACCCTATTAAATGTCTACAGTTAATCAAAGATAACAACCAAATGTAAATATTAAAGCCAAAGTACATTTGCCTAGTGCAATACTGAGAAAAAAAAATATTGGACACAGTGAAGACAAAACAAGTATACACCTACTCCTCAATTCTGCACACTTTTCCAAGGAAAAAAGGAGCAATACAACTGTCGGTTTGTCATCTTCACACCACCATAGACACGGACTGAGTTCAGACCACAGGCATTCAAATCATTTAAGCAGTCTCTGATTGCCTAAAATAGATAAACCAAATCCACAGCACTATACTGTGCTAGCAGATATTGTGAAGCAAAAACCACAAAGCAAATAATTTTTTTTTAATTTTAGCCCAGAATTTTCCAAAAGGCTTTATATGAAAGGCCCAGTAATCTTGTGGACATTTAAGCTAAAGCAGACAGAGCAAGTGATCATTGCACTATGATTCTGGCCACAGACGATGCAGATAACTGACCTCACCCCATTCTTAAAGTTATTCTTAATTTTAGTAAGTGACATTCAAATTAAAACAATCAAAACTGAATATCACATTTTTACAGAACAAAAAAGCCTCTTCCCAAGACTCAAACTGAACTTTCATAACCTAAAATGAATGCAAACTAATGCTTGCATTGCTATGGTCCTGAACGGACCTACAATGATTTATGCTCGTGCCGCGTCTGTTTCAGATGCCCCATTTTAGACACTAAAAGAACTTTGAAGAACTTCCAGGCTTCAGATTTATAACTGTGTCCTGAGGTTCACCAGGTCCCTTTGTGATCTACAGTGGCAAGCCCATTATTCTTTAAACAGATGAAGGACTGAATGTTTTTAAAAGGTAAAAATGACACATGCATAGACTTTTCCGCAGAGCACAGCCAAACTGGTGTGTCATGTATGAATTTTGTGCAATAGATAAGGGTTACGACTGAGCAGACATTGAGACACACCTGAGCTGCTAGAGCTCCTGGTGGACATGGCTGCATCACAGCACAGCCAAGTGTCATGCACTATTTTGCTTGACTTGAGATGAAAGTGACTAGCAGGAACCTCCTAGTCCTCACAGAAACAGCCATGGGAAGGTGAGGGGGGCTGGATGTGCACACACATGCTGTCCTGTCTCAGAGAGGCATGTCTGGCTGTCTATGCAAGCGTCGCTCAGCTGCAGCAGCTAGCATCCTGCGGCGCACGGTCACAGAGTCCGAGATGTTGCCTTCAGTCTCCAGGGGAGGCACAGTGTCATCACCATCAGGGGCAGCCACCACAGCAGCGGAGAAGAAAGAAGGCCCTTCTCCAGAACTTTTGTTCAGATAGCGTCTGTTAAGAGAGAAGGTATCCTGTAAGCTTCAACTATAACATCACACAACTACTTTGGCAAAAAGGCTACCATAAATGTTAACAGAACTTTTATGTAGGGCTGAAACGATTATCGAGTAACTCGAATAATTCGATTACAAAAAATGATTGAGGCAAAATCTTTGCCTCGAGGCTTCGTTTACTTTATGTCACCAAAGTCCATCTATTTAAAATGTCTCTGCTATCGTATCACTCCCGCTTTGTAGACACTGTGCAGCTCAGGTATCACTGTTTCACAGGAACTGATGTAACTGACGCGCATTTCAAAGATTTGGATGATTGTTAAACTATTGGTCATAAAACAGATTCCTCTTCCTCCTCTGATAAATACATGCCTTACATATTAGATTTACAGAAATTACTGAATGATTCATTGCTATTACTGGATGAAATTAATAACCAAACAGACCTGCGTGCTCTCTGCAGCAGGTCCTCCTTCCTCTGCAGCAGCATCCTCTGTCTCTCATCTGCAGACTTGGAGAAGCGACTGCCTCGCACCTCAAAGTCCTCTGTCTCTGCAGCAGCAACCTCCGTACCACCACTAGCCCCCGCTGGCTCTTCTGGGGCTGGGTTCACTTGTAAGGCTGTGCGCTCCACCGGCTAAAGAGCATCAGCATACACAGATACATGAAATCACACTTCATCTAGCATATTGTCCATCCATTTCCTGGATTCTCTTTGCTTGCTTGTACAGCTATATAGGTCTTATTTAGGCAGCTGGTAATCAACTTTTATTCTCAGGTCATCTATTACTGTAATAAAATGGTTTGAAGTGTAATTAGTAATTAGTACCACTGGTCAGTGGCATAGAGACTGGGAGAGCTTGGGAGAGTAATAAATAACATGAGTCAAATAAGACTCCTCATCAAAAATGTTTTTCTTTCACTTATACCTATTAATACTGAGGCAAATCTCTACTTTAACCCATTCTATCCACACAGTGACACATACTGGATGCAGCTTAAGTTAAGTTTGTATTCACGACTGTATTGTAGCTATTGAAACCACCAATGTGCTGCAGCACAGAAGTAGGGCAGTTAATTTATTAGTTTATATAGGGGAAAAGGAAGATTACTTATTCTTGGTTTAAAAAATTCATGAGAATTAAGTATCCAAAGAGTCTTATGCACAATAATGATTACAGGGAAAAACAAATAAATTAAGCCTAGATTTAGATTTCTCTTATTTGAAAAGGCTTTCAGCTGTGCTGTTAGAGGATTTGGGATTACCTGAGCAGGGAAGGGTACCTGGATTCTGCCCTCCAGGATGTTGTCTGTGGTTACCTCCACAGAGCGAGTGAGCTGTAAATCCTGCAGAACCAGGTGGTAAGGAACCTGGGGAAACATCTCCTGGATCTGATGCGCCTAAGGAACCCAATAAGAACCTTCTTTAAAATAAACATCTTAACCTATCGTAGGTTTAACAAACTGAAGATGATGAAACAGAAGACGTAACAAGACTTTTGCTTAAGTATGCTGCTTACCATGGCGTTTAGTTGAGAGTTGTTGGCCTGTGCAATGCCCAGGATGTTGGTTGTATGCATGACCTCTACAGAAAAGCTCGGGAGCCAGCTAGCAATTCGGGAGCCTAGAAGATATTAATGGGTATATTTACTGGATGGACAACAAATACTGAGTATTTTCAGTTTTGCTTTAATACTCAGCTGTTATTCATTGTGCACACTTCATGTGCTCATTGCTATGCTTACCATCAAAGTGAAAGAAGTGGTTATGCTGGTTGATATGAGGTCTAGTATCAGCCCCGGGCCCCGCAGCCATGTTGTCAGCTAATGGTGCCCTTTGGCCCTCTTCCCTCTCTCTCCCACCCTCATTAATATTCAATGACATACGACATGTCGGACAGGAGGTGTCCTGCTCCAGCCACGAACGCAAACATGAACTAGATATAGATACACATACACACAAGGATACACATAAATGAACAAAGAAAGGGGGAAAAGACAAAATGTGTTTAGACAGTAAGGTTTAGATTTCCTAGACAGTGTGCACATCATACTAGCAAAAGGCCAATGGTACTTCCAACACATCATGGTTCTGTACACAGCTTACTTGTGGAAGAGGTGTCCACAGGGAAGTTTCCGCGCTGAGGTCATTGAATCCCAGCAGATTGCACAATCATCATTATTGGCAACCAGCTCATCTGGGGTTGCTACTGCAAACCTATGCAATGATAGGTTGGAAAATTAAAAAGGCAGGCATCATTGTGCAGACTCGCTGCACACTTAGCATTCTTGTTAGTGCTTTTCCAAACTGAAACCACAACACCAAAAAATGGCCTTCTAACCTGGACTCCATGTTATCAATGACGCGCAAGTAGTTCTTGTGGCGGCGAATTCTTCTCTGCACTTCATGGAAGAGATAGCGTAGCTGCATGAAGATCACCAGACTGGCCATAGACAGCCAAATATTCCCAAAGAGCTGAGGGCAAGACAGAGCAGCATGAGTCATGTCACTTTTCAAATGACGAAAAAGCTGAGCACAGCATCTACATAAACATCCTGAAAAGTGGAGGGGTAAAAAAAAAATATATATAAATAATGAAACACCTCTTTCATAGCACACACAAAATCCAACTCTAAGGCTAAGGAAAAAACAGAATGGAGAGAACAGTGTGCGCTATAGGCCCAATAATGGTTGAAGTTTACAAATAAACAAACAGAATGGCCATGTTACATAATTAGATGCCACTTTTAGGGGTTACCTAATATGACCTTCTAAAATATCTGTCCAGTTATCTCCATCTACACCTCTTTTGAACAAGGATACAGCTAAAGCCCTATTACTCAAGACCAGTCATCCTCAAGTACTGCAAGAACTCAAATGAGGAAATTTTGTAAGAAAAAAAAATTACTTTTAAGTAAAACTTTACTTTTAAAATATTATTCTTAACAAACACAGGATTTAATTGGACTTCACTGGTAATTGACTGGTGTTGAATTTCATTATATGAGACCAGGGGCATCGCTAGACCACTTTCACTGAGGCACATGTCCCAATATTTACGTGCTGTGTATTCAGCTCTCGACAACAAAATAATTCATTTGGCAGTGCATGAATTTAGACTACTAATATCGACAAGAGTGAATGTTTTCTACACCAAAGTGTTGCAAAGTAGTATTAACCATATCCAGAAGCAAGGCGAGTACATTCTATGTGTCTGTGGATGTCAGTGTTCATGTACAGCAGGTGAACTACAACACACATGCGTACAGCTCTCCACATCTCAGGGCAAGTGCGGTTTTAGAATTGAGGTGTTCACATGACAAAAGTACGTTTTTAATCTTATACTAACTTAAATATTATTGAACACCTTCTGTAGAAGTTGAGACAGGCAGTAAGGAGGGACGAGGATGAGGGAGGTAAGATCTGGCTGCAGTTGGGAGATAAAAAAAAGACAGCTAGCTGATGTAACAGTACCCGCAAGTCTGTTAAATGTAAACGCCTGAATTAAAATCCGCAGAGGTCGAAGTTGATCAGATTGTGTGTGTCTGCATGTTGCTGTTGCAGAGAATGAGGAGAAGAGTGCTGGAGGAGAAGAAGGATAGACTGCTGGGGAATACTTTGTTTAATTTTAGATTATATACAATATACTTTATTTAACATGGTTAAAATGTCCCTTACTCTGAAACTGATTTCTTATTAATATTATTAATAATTATTGTAGAAGAATGCAAATGTGCAAAAATGACTTGAGTAAGCTTTTATTATTTGGATATACGGCTATGCCATTTCTGCCATAAAACATGTTAAAATGTTCATATATCTTCATACATACATAAATAAATCTGTTCATTTTGACCTTTATCTGTAGTTGCTTCAGTAGTAGTAGTTCATTAGTAGTAGTGGCACTAACAATGAGCTAAGCAAGGAAAGCTGGTAAAGCACATTCTACAGCTAATTTCATATACAGCAGGCATAAAAAATATATATGTGGGTAATGGAGGGTAGGGGCCTGTGCTCCAGTAGAGCTTTATATCTCGCAACACCCCTGGATGTGGTGCATATTCTAAGTCTACTCTATACACTCAGATCACTCACCAGCATGTGGATGTGATGCATCAGGTCAAGGCTGAGGAGGGCAAGCTCCATAATGAAATCAGTGTAGTAGACATAGGAGCCTTTGCTCTCCCAGGTTCCCTCGTGATTCAGGTCCCACAAGTGAATAGAGTACCTACACAAAAAAAACAATATCAAAGCCTCAGCACTGTATTTGTCTGCATGCAGGGAAACCAGAGAGGGAACTAAACAGTTCAAGTTTCTTGGCCTACAAATGACGGCATAAATGCTGGTAATGGATCCTGCAATGACAAAATGCTTACCTGATGATAACATGCCCAGTGCGCACTGTAACAAGTAAACACTGAAAAATAGACAAAGAGTAATTTTTTCCACATGTAAAAAATATATATCTTTTTGCTCTAGAGTCACAAAGCATGTCAGAAACGAAGGAGTCCCTACCTCAGCTGCCATAAACGCAACAGTATGAGCACCATGCAGATGTCCAACCAGACCACAGAGCACAGCCAGGCCTCCACAGCAGATCAGCATAGACACTAGCAGGGCCAGCACTCGCACATGACTGCCCATGGGGGTGGTCGGGGAGAATGACAGCTAACAAACAGAGACAGAATTAAAGAAGGCCCAAATTAAATGTGTTTCTGTTGACTTCACAATGTAAAATATAATTCTGGTCACAAATGATGTCATACTGAGGCATTTGTAATAAAGCAGTTTTTACAACATTTAAAGTAAATTGACTCATAAGGCTTTTCTCTGACTTATTCAAAGTATTTGAACAGAATTCCAGGCAAATCTAATTTCTAAAAAAGGTGCAAATAGAGTTACTTACATATTCAAAACGGTCCTTACATAGCTGAACCATGAGATGCAGGAAAATGAGCACAGCGAACCACAAACACCACAGCACCACCTCTTCTACCGTCTGTACATTCAGCACCCCAAAGATAAAGATGAACTTATAGAAGATGAAGTTCCAGAACTTGTCCTTCAAATGCTTTGAGGACAAATGAGGCACGGAGAAACACAAAATTATTTAAGACATGGCACTATTCACAAAAATCCCTTCAAAACAGATGTTCCAGCACAGAACTCTTGACTTTGGTAGCAGGAAAATCAAGTTTAACATATAGTAATATATAGTAATACCAAATACTCTTTCATGCTATGTAGAAAAATTTACAGGCTCTTTTAAGAACAGCATACAAGTTTCTATATAAATGGGAACGATTTAAACAATGCAAAAAACGATTCTAATGTTCAAACAGCTCTTGGAACCAACAAGGCTCTATAGATTACCTTTAGTTTTATATTATATATTGCCTTACATATATTCCTTATATGGACATTCCCATTCCCACATGCACCCAAGGCCATAAAGAAAAGCTATCTCTCCTACCTGTTTCTCACTGACTCTCAAAGGGCCAAATGTGATGCACTGGATCACCTTGGCGAACAGCATGAGAACACAGCATGCTGTATTCACCATCACCTGTATAATAAAAAGCGTAGAGTTTGTATTCACTCCTGTTCTTCACCAACATGGAACTAAACTAAACTAATGCTTTCAGAGACAGGATAGCAAGGCCAGTTCACATACCCATACAAATAAGCTGTCCGAAATGAGATACAGCAGCACACTGATGGCAATATTTTCAAAGCTATCGGCTTGGTCCACTTTATTGTCATCGATGGGGCCACTCTGTGTGTCCCCTGGCCCTGGAGCAGAAGATCCTGTCTGTGTTACGGCTGTGTAGGCACTTAGGATCGACCCAGCCAGCAAGACCGCGCTGAGGGCTGTGTAAGTCTGCAGACTGGGCCAGGGAAACCGCTCCAAAAACAACAAAGGCATGTTGGGACCCTCCTCAAAGGATGAGCAAGTCTGACAGTTTCTTTCGTTGTTCTGTAAACAAAGTTCTGCACCAATTCTCTCCTCTCCTTTAAGGGATTAGGGTCACCGCCCGAGCCTCATACAGCTGACCGACTGGTTGACAGCTGGACAGAAAAGGACGATTAATACAACCTGTCTGGTGTTAAAACTATCGTTTTGGTGTCTTGTAACAGTTCTAAATGTCTGAACTACACAAAACCCCTCGGAATATGGAGAGCTAAGCTAGAAAAGCCAGGCTAGCCAGAGGAGCTACGTGCTGTCTGTCTGTTTGCCTTGTCTATGTGCAAACAACGACGGGTTCGTTTGTAAACACGCAGAAAACGGTTTCAGTTATCGGCCCGGACGCTTCCGGTTTGAATCCCATTACTACAAAATAGCACTGTTGGTCTTTAATCCCGCGATAAATATCTCCATATGAAGAGTAAAAGCCCCATGTTGCTAGTTCTCGGGTGGGCTAACGTTTTTCACAGGCTAACGGCGCTCTCTGCCACTGTTGGCGTTTTTAAGCGGATTAAACCGAACTGGAGCTGGTTTGGCAGACTCGTTATAGGCTCGGTCGTGCCCCAGAGGCCCTTTGTGGGTAAACGCTGGGAGTGTGGGCTCGGTTCTGAGTCGTCCGGGTCGTTTTTTCTGCTGTCTGGTCTTCCAGTAGTTTCTCGGACTTTCTCTCTTACCTTTTCCGGAGCTGCTGACGTCACGAACCCCACACCATAAGTCCCTCCCCCCTCTAGCTGCTTACGTAAGAGAGCGCGTGCGTGTCATCGGATCTGTTTCTCTCACGTCACTACAGGCAGACATTTTACATCACGTTACACTACATTCATTTAACAGACACTTTTATGCAGAACTACTTAAACCTGAAGATCTCTATTGACCGTTTTGTGTGTCAAAGTCTAAAATAATGAAGGGGACACCTTACTACACTTACATACTATTTACTAAATTAAGGCATCCAGACATTTTTAGCCGCCAAATGATCACTCATAGCCCAAAACTCCAACATTACAGTAACATTACAGCAGCAAATGTAGACATAATTTTACATGGATAATTAACATTTTTTGGTTTTACATAAACATTATAGTACCTTATGTAACAATAGCAGAAATCTAGACATATATGTATAATTCGTTTCAAAAAGCTGTTTACATAAAAACAAGTGTAACAATGACTGACCCTAGATTTTTTTAGATATATATTTCTGAACAGCCCAGCCAGAAAGCCTGAAATGACAGTCGGCAGGGGACGTGGCTTCACGCTGATGGGTACTGTGTATATCGGCGATTCCACATTGACCTTGCGCCTCTTATAAACCAGACCAGTGGTGTCAAACTCTGGTCCTGGAGGGCCGGTATCCAGCACAGGTTGATGGTTCCCCTCCCCAAACACATTCACCAAACCTGATCACTAACTGGAGAGGTGAACCAGGTGTTTCTGAGCAGGGAAATCACCAAAACGTGCTGAACCACGGCCCTCCAGGACTTGAGTTCAACACCCCTGAATCATTTATCGTTATTGAAAGTAGAACAAAAACACTCTTAACCAAGAACAATATCACCTCTTTACAAGATTTATGACAATGTGTTAAATGCGAAACAGGATTGAAAGTATCCAACACCCATGTTAATAACACGAGGACATTCTAATGACGTGCTTAATTTTTTTTAATGAATAACAAAATTACTTTCAATGCAATTTGGCTTTCAAAGCGACCTCAACAGAGAAAACAGTAGAATAACATTGAAAACAAAAGGAAAACATGAGAATTTTTTTTTTATGCCATGACCTTCAAATTCAGTTGATGCAAATTCCACTCATACCTTGTGTAGCATTCTGGAAGTTTTAAAGGAGGTGAATGGGTTTAGATAACAGGGTTGAGAGACGCAACTTAAATGTACATTTTACAGCTTTTAATATATGATTCATGAAAAAGGATGTTTCAAGTATGAAATGTTATATGCACAAATATACCTATTGATTAAATGTAGTCATATTGGGCTAGGACAGGCAAATTGGCTGTAGAGTGGTTTCATTAATGCTTTAGTTTTACTTCTGCAAAGTGTTGTGAAAAACATTTTACCCGTGTTTAAAACATGTTTTATCTTTGCTTTATGTATAGATTTTTAAATGTTATAACCAGCAGGACACAAATGGTAACACATATAGAGAACACATCTATGTCTATAATGGATAAATCAGGGAACCAAAAAGGTTTGCTGATTTTGAGAATGAATACTAAGCAAATTTTTGTTAGCCAACTAGGTGCATTTAGTAACAACAAAAACAGCAAGACAGCAAACAAGGGGGATACAGGACAATTCTGACCCTGGGACAAAAGCCTATGAAGATCAGTTGCCCATCATGAACCTGCCAGTGTATCTAGAAATAATTTGTCTAGATGTGGTCCCTTTGTGAGCATAAGATGCTGTTGTATAGCAACTGGAGAAATTCACTGTTAAATGCCTTTAATTATATCCTAATGGTATCTTTACAATATGACCTTTTTGTTAGAAAACTGATAAAGTATTACAGGAGGAGGCAAAGCAAGCCTTTATGTTCAATATATAGCTGGAAAAAATACTTTACTTCAAAGCTGCAAAGGCAATGTGAATTTCAGTGCATAGTAAAATGTCACAAGCCTTAATGTTTTGTCGCAATTCATAAATAGAAATTTGGAATTGAAAAAAAATTAAAAAACAACAACAAAAAACTCAAACAATAACCGTCTCTCAGTTACAAAGTTGTCCATCAGAAAAATAAGCCATGTCAAGTTACAAACGAAAATTCACAAATTCCAGAGATTAATAAGATCAAAGAACTAAGTTACACTTGAACAGTGTAAGATGCACCATGCAGCTATTTTAGATTTGATTACAAAACCGTACTGCATAGAGTGGAGTTATAAATACCCTTAACAGTCAACATTTAGTGAAGAGTTAAACATCTTATACTGAATATCACATTTAAGGCACCTCAGGAAAAGGCATATCTAGTCTCAGGTCTCAGCATGAACATTCACATTTCCTAAGTCCAGTTCAGAACAGCATATTGCTACCTTATCAAAGCCAAAACCCAGTAATACACAGCACTGTTTAGAGACATGGCTAATACAAAAATCAGAAAGAACAGAAAAATGAATTAGAAGTGCTCTTCATGAGGTCCTTGGACAGGCAGGCAGAGAACATAGCTACAGTATTATACAACTTGATCGTGTCAGACGAACCCGTTCAGTAACAGTGCTGCTATGGCAGGCTATGAGCGTCCCCTGCAGGCTCCGGATTCTGGAACAAGTCCCTGACAATAATCTCACTCACTGAAAAGAGATGAACGGGAAATGTTAAAGATAAACAGTTTTCTTGCACTTTAGTGATTTGATAACATAAGATCACAACAGATAAACAGCAACGGAAGCTTGCAGGAACTCTCGCTCCACCTACACATGCTGAATAAAATTTTTACGAAATGTAGGTTTCGAAAAAGCCACATCTGCAAACTTTTATGGTGCTTATCTCAAAATGCTCAAGGCCCGTCAAGAAGATATACAGAAAAAAACCTTATAATTCAAGACCAGGCTTAACCAGTGTATGAGAAGCCAGTCCATGGAGCTCTGATGCTCTTTTTTTTAAATATATTTTTGGTGGATTTTAGGATGATGCGATGAGTGTTGGTCCTGCAGGTCTCAGCTGGTTATCTATGCATGACTTCCTGTAAGCACAAGCCTGTGTGCATCTTCACAGCTCGAATGTGTGGTGTAAAAACATAATAGTGTTAGTTACCATGATGCTTCATTTCGCCACATTTTTGTCCTTAGCTGTAGTCACAGTTGCACAACCTGATCTGTTTAAAGGGAGGTTTCAAAATTTCACCATTAATCACTGGTTGGGATGTCATATAGAGTGGTTTGGTGTAAAATGTGTCATTCTAATGAAGTCTGAGTTGTGTGGGGACAGTAATAGAGGTGCTCATTGCCTCTAGAAGTCACCACACAAAGACATGATATGAAATGGTTATGGATACATGAGCTGGTGAGAGACATTATTTTACAATTGATTTCATTTACCATATTTTACCATAATCAACATTCCATATTCTAAACTTTTACTGTCCAATTATTCTTTATTCTTTTTTTAGAATTGCTTAAAATGATTTTATTGCCTAATGGTTTCATTTAGTTACTCTGTTCATTGTATATTGTTGGGTTTTATTGTTATACACCCATTTCATTCATTATTATTTTGCTGCTGACACATAAATCTACATAACTAATGTAAATTCACTAGTGGTTTTGTACCATAAATAGATTGCTTGTCCTGCGCACTCTGTGACGCCCGATTCCTTTCACCACAACTGTAAAAACATCCTTGTTCGTTTCTTACAATTCACCATTCAAAACCATCTGAATGACTTCATTTATATCCCAACCATTGAATTATGCAGAAATTATGAAAAGTCAGAATGATCCCGCTCAACAAACATCAAATGTCATACACCTAACGTCAGACTGTGGCCATTCTAAAATAAAAATTCACACAAGTCTATTTATAACATCAAACAACACGGCCACACAAAATGGGCAGTATGTATAGAGGTCTCTTCCGATCTTATGAGAGTTGTTATAATGTATTATGAGAGTAGGTTCTCATAATGCAGTATAATTATACTGTAATACATTTCAATAAATAATAAATACACCTCTAGCAGTAATGAACATACATCTTTGGTAAGATCTGCTTGAGAGAGGATAAAAAAACACACATGCAGGGTTACACATACACCTTCTGGCAATGAAGGGGATAATGAAGAGAAACAACAGTAGTCAGTCATCAGGGAGGCATAGCAGTCGACTGCACCTGTCCTCTCCAACACACTAAAGTGGTTCTGAGACATGGTGGCAGAGGGCCAGGTTGGGTGGGCATATGTGCTCTTTTTCAAACATAACAGTAGGGCGGGGTAGGGAGTGCAATAATACGCTTAACATAATTATGTTTGGGGTAATTAGACTAAAGCCACAGAATGAAAGTGATTACTTGAAGGCCCCCCTGTCAAAAATATACTAACTCTAATTAGTCAAACTGTGGATCAAGGTCACAGTCTTATTCCAGGTAAAAAAAAAACAAAACTCTCGTATCTGTCTAAGAGAGAGTTTGTCAGAATATATTTAATAGTGGAGGTGTTGTTTTGTTAAATTACACATGGAAAGCAAGCAACAGTATCAAATGACCAAGACAGCAAAGGTCAAATGAGTGAAGGCCAGTTTTGACAGACTATCCGGTAGGGGGGTAATACCCTCTGCTATGTGAGGTTCTTATTCAGTGCTAAGCGCAGGAATGTCTTGTATGAACCGTGCATGTTTATCGGTATGGTGGCTTAACAGTTGCGCACTAGTAGCTACAGAAGATTAAGCTCCACGGTATATTTAGCTCTCATACTGACTCAATGCAATGCTACATACAAGCCCAGATCCTCTTTCTCGCCAGGCTGCAGGACTGTAGACTATAATTAGGCCCAAACCAAACAGGTTTCCACACACTGGGGGTGGCAACTGCTGGTGCCTGCTTGAGCGTAAACAAAAGTCACCAGCATACGGCCAGTCCTTTATATCATTGAGGAGGTCTGAATTTATATGAATACAGTACAGACCAGTCGTTGTTGTCTTAATGACCTGTTGTAAATATGTAGGTTACCTTTCCTGTTCTTCTTTTCGGTTAAAGGTAACTAAATAAGCTGGGGGTGTGTGTAAATGTAAAGAGTAGAAGACTTTGCACGCTTGTTTACAAATAGGTTTCATGCTGTTCAAATATTTGTGATAAAGCACCATGGTGCAAAAACCACAATACATATCTCTTTGTTTATGGTTACACCCCTAATTTGCATTTTAATACAACACCCATTACAATAAATAAGCTGCATAGAAATTCCTACCATCATCAAGAGTTATATCCTGAAGCCCAATGGACTGGAAAGTAAGCTCCTTTTCCTCTTCTGGTTCCTGTTTAATGTGAGGCCTCTCTCTATGCCAGGAGTGATCTTCTAAAGATCCAGGACCCAAGGAGCTTTCAAGCACACAAGTCTCAGTTTCCTGAGGTTTGGGAGTTTTGGTAGACTTTGGATCTAAAACAGCTTCTCTGTTTACAGGTGAGGTAGAAGGCACTACGGTAGAAGCTAAAGGCTGATGGGAGACTGGAGACTCCAGCGTGGAAGACGACTTTGGCAGCCCTGTTGGATCGTGACTGGATCTGTGGTGATTGGGGCTACTTTGGGCTGGCTGGTTTAAACCTGAGGTAGGGCTCAGATAACCCTCATCATATCTCTGAGTGGAGACTTGATTCACAGGATGCAAACTACCAGGCGAGGTGTGATGTCCAAAGAGCAGTAGAGAGTTTGCATGCTCCGACATAAGAGTGGGTGATTTCCCCCTACTGGCAGTGTCACTGGGGAGACTCTGCTGTCCATTATAGGACAGGTTTGGTTGAGGTCCTTGGTATGAGGGCTTGGAGAAATCCAGCGATGGTGAATGGAATATTGAGTGAAGCCCAGGGCCGCCACCGAGGCTAACGTCTGCAGGATGACTTCGGTCAAGATAGGAGGAGCCCAGCGGAGAGTAGCTGAGCTGAGCTGAGGACGGAACACAAACTGGACCTCCAGAGTACAGCCATTGCTCCAGAGGGTTGATCTGGTCAGACGGCAGCTGGGTCTTAGCAGTGAAGAATTCTGCAGGGTCACAGACGGCTTCATCTCCAACACTGTCAAATTCCTGCTTTACTTGCACTGCTCAGAAAAACAAAGCTTAGTTAATAAAATGGCTTGCCTGTCACAACACAGTACCCAGCAATAATAAGCAAATAATAATCCAAGAGTTTAAGGGTTACAGAGAATGAGCACAGTTGTATGCTTGTTTTCGCAGTAGCTTTATAGTAGAGGCTTAATGCCAACCACAGAGCTAACAGCAATATGTGGCTACATCTTTTAAAGAGTTTTTACCTGAGACGTAGGTGAAGCATTGAGGAGGGCTCTTCTTTCTCTTTCCATTGCTGATGTAAAATAGTACCTGGGTGGATGATGCTATGATGCTCTTATGATATGGAGGGATCTTCACCACAATGCTTGTCTACAAAGACCAATAACAACGGTTAAAATTCCATCACTCATTTATCAATATCAATGTGTAGAGTATATGCCAGCAGACGGACTTTACACTTACAATCTGTTTCAGAAACAGTATTTGAATTTTAGTGCAATTTAAGAGTTAAAAGGAAACTGATCAGCTTGGTTAACCTTGCAGAGCCTCACCTCTTTACTCTTTTCACGAACTGGTTTTGCATCCACCTCCCACTGAGTTTTGCCATCTTAAATGCAAAAAGGAACATCATCTTTTCTAAAGTGGGAAAAGGGTCATTGTTTCTAAATCAGCATTTGAATTGCTTTGTGGATGCCTCTTACCAGGGCCCTTTTCAAGGAAGATGACTTTTGAATCTGGGGTGATGTTGGGTCCTGTGATCAGCATCTCCTGACCCCCAGACACAGAGCCACAGGCAGGGCTGAACCGCTCAATCTGAGGGAGTTCCTGGGCTGACCGCTGGGCTGGAGCATGAAGACAACCAGTAGCGAGTAAGGATGGAGGCAGCTGTTTGTTACTGCACGTCCACTATCCTTACACAGGTGCTCACACAAGTACACAAGTCTGGGACTAGTACTGCACAACATGTATTGACTTGTAAACTAATGTGATTACAGAATGATTGCCTTTGTAATAATGATGCTGAGATGCAATAAATCATCTCAATATTAGTATAATAATATCACGTGGCCTTCATTTTCAGCTTCTGCTCATGTGAATAAGAGTGTATACTCACAACACTCTATAGGTATGGACGATGCTTGCAATGACAGCACTTTTCCATTGGCCTGGGGAACGTGCACACGGAACACAATCCGCACACGTGTGTTCTTGCGCCCAATGTCTGTTTCTCCCTTCCTCAACTCAATGTCAGAGTTTCTGAGCTTTAAAATCCCAGCACAGTCAATGCTTCAAGGGGAAAATAAAATAAGTATCTCAAAATAGCTGGTAAAAATACATGGGGGCACAACTGCTCACAGAAACCTTGCATATTAACCTCGGAAAGAAAACACTCTTTTAAAGCATTTTATTTGAGATCTGATTTCAGCCATAAATATGGCATTTTTCCACTAGCTTGTGCCATGCTATTAATCTTTATGTCCATTCTCCCTACAAATCAGTGCTTATAAAACACGTTATTTTGGACCTTTGTAAGACAAGTTCAATGTAAATCATTAATGTTTACGACATGTACCTGGCAGACATGCCGTTTTCAGGGAGAAGGGGAATTTCAAGAATTTTTGTGCCGCCGATCAGCATCTCCTGGCTTGGAGTGGCCACCGTTTTGCCAGTAATCCTGTGCACCTGATAGAACACGTGCGGCCTAATGTGACGATCATCTGCTGTCCCAATGAACATCTGTAGACTGACTGGTTTCTCACTGTAACCTATGAGCTGGGAACAGACAAAACATGACTGAAAATGAATGAGGTTCCAAATTGAGGCAATTGAAGTGGATTTTTTAAATGAATTTTCTATTTTGACCATATAGCATCCAAAAAGGGGAATTATAAACATTAAAAAAGACATGCATCAGTTCATGCTGATCTATTAAGGTGAAATCAAGTGCAATAACTGTGACTTATTTGCCACTTATGAAAACAAATGCATGATGATCACCATGAGCATCAAAAACCATGAGGTCATAATCTGTAGGGGCCAGATACATGTGAGTATCTGGAAAAAAAAAAAATGCGGCGCTTATCTAGACCTCCTCTGTTCCACTACCGGTAAGCATGCCTGACCAACAGAATCTTATGTTTAAATGAACTGATCTACAAATGCAACATAAGCTCCTCCTAGGTACAAGTTCAAAATAGCCAAATGAGACTAGGGTGACTAGTTAGACAAGAGGCAGCAGAGGATGGACATGTGGTTCGGTGATTCACTACATAGTCATTGTTCAACTGTGCGAATGAACACATAGACTAAAGAGATAAAATAAAACACTACACTCCATAATTAGGAACTTGAATACAACAACTCTTTCTTGGTTGTACTGAAAGCAGTGCAGATTCTATGTACCTCATATACCTTTATTCAAAGCATTATACAAAGAAGGCACAATCTACTATCTTAACAGTGATAAAGCAAACACCCTTCCCTGTGATTAAATCCAAGTTGCATGGTAGGCACTGAAAACCTCCTTTAAATCTTTTAAAGCTTCTGTGCCTAAGAAAACTGCCAGCAAATGTACAAAGCATAAGAAATAAGACGGCACAGCATATGCAGTATTTTTACAGTAGAAACAACAACCTTTACTACACATCACCACACCACACGCAACTCATCACACCACAAGGGTTGACATCAAAGTTACTCATTCCACCCAATGCGGATCATTTCTTTGCACTATTTTGGCAAGGAGTCTTTAGACAGCAATAGTAGCAGTGCTAAATTACAGTTCCATGGAAGTCAGGATCATATTTGAATAGATTTGCAAATATTTACATATAGTACCGGGCACAATGTTCAGTCACAGGAAATAAAGAAAAGCACTGAAAGATAAATTAGTGCCTTAAGGGGTGTCTGATGTAGGAACTACTCACATATTGGCTGAAAGCAGACACTGGCCTGCAGTAACTGAACTGGTATGTGCTGTCTGGGGGTATGAGACATACCTTTACAACAGGGTGTTTTCCATCCTCTTCTGATTTTATTGCTCCTCGACTGCCCTCTGTCTCGTAATGTGCTCTGTGGTGGGCTTTAGGCTGTACTTCCAACTTTAGCTCACACTGCCCATACTGACTGGGCAGCAGGCAGTCCAGAGGGGGTAAAGATGTGGGCCTGAAAAACAAACACACACACACACCAGTCTGAGTTACAAAATGATTCAGCTGTTCACTAAAATCTCCATATAATTAATTTCTTATCAAAATTTCATAACACCAGGATTTTTTTAACATTAAAAATGTCAGCTGTCCTTTCTATTGTATGAACATTTCATGATTAATGGACCACTAGAAATGGCCCAAAAATACACTGTAGTTAAAAACTAAATTTCCTTAGTTTTCATTTCGTACACAGTGAAAATAATAATCATTTCATGTAATATTCACTCCTTAACATTAGTCCAGTACCTAAACCAGGTCCTAATCGTAGTCCAAACCCTAACTGTATTAACGGTCATTTAGAAGTTCTTTAAGAAACCAAAAGTTCCTCTCTCTTGCGTGGCTGCCCAACCGGTGATCTGCCACCATAAAAAAATTTGTTCCAGTATTGCTACTTTTATTCCAAAATTTAGACCCGTTTGTTGAGGTGGATGGAGTATACTGGATCATATGTTTCCAGTTCTGGTACTACAGCATTGCTATTCTGTATATTTTATATTATGCGTTTATGTTGCGTTTCCCACTTCAATCCAGAAAAGGCTTACTAATTAGTCTTGTGTGTTGGGAACAGGAAGAACACTGTTCAGAGCAAGGAAGCTCCAGGATCAAGATTTAGAACCTGTGTGTGAACTAAACACTAAGATCAGAATTAACATCACTTCAGTAAAGAGCCCTATATTGCTACCTTTATTAAGAGTGTAAACTAAAGCAAAGTAGTGATAATAGATATTTAATAAAGATTCATCCTCTACCTGAATAAAGGAACTTGCATTTGTTTAGGTTTTCCCCAAGCGAAGGGTGGAGGGACGGCTAAGAAATGTTCCACTATGTCCTCTTTCTTCAGGGTGGGCAGTGAGACTTCTATGTTTGAATCCAGAGCTGGGGATATAAGGCTGGGGTCTTCTAGGCCTGAATCCCCCTGACCAGGCAGCAGGGATATGGGCTCCTGACTGTGGTAAGTCCTTCTAGTTTTGGTGGGAACGTCCATCTCAGATGAACAAACATGGAAAGAGGCGGTTATTGCTGCGGGGCTGCCTAGCCAGGTCTCCTCGGTGACGCTGCCCCGTGGAGAGTGAGACGGACTCGGGCAGGGAGAAAGATGAGGCGAGGATAACCCTGGCACGGCCTCAGCACTAGAGTATGGCCGCTTCCCGCATGGCGATGTGGGACGAGAAGAAGGCCTGGAGGATGAAGAGGAGTGTGGCCGGGGGCTAAGCAAGGTTTCCTCAGTAACACTGGCACGGGGTGACTGGTAAGGTGAGTGATGGGGTGACAGAGAATGAGCATAGAGGTGCTGATGTAGCTGCTGCTGCTGTTGGTATCTAAACCAAGGATCTTCTCCGTATGCACAACCAGGAGAGCCAAAGGGTGACACCATCGGGGAAACCTGTGGGGATGCCTGAGGGGATGTGAGTGGAGAGGGCAGAGGAGAGCCAAGCGGCGACACGAGGGGTGACCCCAAGCGGACATGGGCCGCCGCCTCATTCAGCTCCGCCTCTACGTCATCATAAACGTGAGAGAAAGACTCGCAGGAGGAGGCATCAGAGATCCAACTACGGGACGACAGGCTGCTGCAAGGACTTGGGCACAGTGCTGTCATGTCCCTGTAGGATGCATCAAGCGGCAGGTACAGCTGGTCGCGGGACACCAGAGGCCCAGAAGCACCTTGCTGCTCTGGATTCACCCCACCTGGAAGGGCACCCAGGGTGTCCTGATGGCAGCTGGCAGGGATGGATGTAATCTGGATGCTGGGGCAATCAAACACGCGGCTAGGGGAATCCACAGCACTGTAGCTGGAACCGGGAGTAGCATAGCTGGAAGGAAGCTGGCCTCCCTGCAGCCCTGGAGGCTGAGGGATGACAGGCTGATCGTGGACTGCAGGGATGTGGTAGTAAGAGGCACCATTGTCTGCGCTTACATCTACAGCAAAAAAAAAAAGGAAAATGGGCATGAATGGAGGAATCTAGTGCAATATGGAAAATGTAACCAGACTCAAAGGAATGTCCCTTTGGTCTCTCAATGTAACATCTATCTGCCACATATGGTCGATTACAAAGGACAAAAGTAGAAGTAAACATTCCAAGGTTTTTTTTCTGTTGGAGTTTATTAATTACAAGGAATGGTAATTAACCATGTTGTTTAAATTCATTTACAATTCACTACAAATTCCCTTCTCTTATAAAGTTACTTGGAGACACGAGGTTTTGTCTTGACAGTGTCAAAATGCTACCAGATGATAGAGATGGAGATTGTTGCTTAAAAGATTGGGGTAGCATTAAAAACAAAGGCTTTACTCTCATGTATAAACGCAGTTAATCTCATTTCACATTGGGCACTTGGGTAATAGCACTCTATTAAGAGAGTCCGTTATTAGGCTAATTCAGCCAACTGAGCAAACGAAATGCTGTCAACAGTGCAACAGCACTACTATAAATAACCGTAACCACACACACTAACACACACACACACAAGCAAACACAGGATGCTGGGTGAGACATCAGAACTAACTGTAGAGGAAAGAGTAGTGAGAAACTTACACCAGAAAGAATCTATTTTAGAAGCAGAAGAACCTTAAAAGTGAAAATCTGTGAAATACGACTTCTGCATTTATACTACATATACATACTCTGTCTGACTTTTATTATTTTGTACATCAGCAAAATATAAACACGTTTTTCTACCAGGGACTGTTATCTAAGATCTCTCAGAATTCATCATAGCAGCGATGAAACCCATAATTAAACGGGTTCAGATTCTCACTTTTAGTAGGCAACATGAATAGGAAGTACTGGGGGTAAGGAGGGGGTATTGTGATGACGGGTACAAAATTATGCACAACAGGGCACTGCTGGGGACGTATTACTGCACTTTGATTCAGTTTGAAGTTAACATGTTTAAAGTACAATATTTGATTCACTTTATAATACAATAAAGGTCCAGTACAGTAATGAATATAACCAAATTTACAGTAATAAATATAACCACAAATAGGTCATTCTGCACTGTAGTTGGTCAGAATGTGCCAACCAAAACTTTTGTGGTGACAGAACTGGTGCATTTTATAAAGGTTAAACATTTCTGAAAAATGGTACTATGATACTATGTATGGATAACCACCATAACCACTTAATTGAGGATCAGTTAACAGTTAATTTATATACGTGTGTATGTATGTATATTTTATTTATATAACACACACAAACATACACACACAATTTAGTGTGGTAGTATTCATATTATGTAGTGTGTATATATATA
>JBBPCX010000135.1:8594806-8617342 GCA_037974365.1 Hydrocynus forskahlii | reverse complement strand
GCTTTTGTCGCAGTACTGGTAAACACCAAAGAAAATGGTGGAAATTTGTCTTGTTGGGTTTTTTTTTTTTTTTTTTTTTTTTTTGTAAGGCTTATATGGTCAAGTCAAGTAAGTTAAGTTTATTGTCATGACTGGTACACAAAATGCAAAGATAGAGGTGGACAACATAGCAGTAGCAGCAACATGATTAAAAATGTACAGTGTATAATAAATACAGGGTTTTTACAGTGGCAGTAAGTTTTCTTTGATTATGGTAAAGCCATTTGGTCTGTATATACAGTGTGTTTGGAGGAAGGAAGCAGCTCAGTTCTGAGTGTGTTTGTCTGTATGTGTGAGAATTAGTTTGTTATTCAGTTCTGATATAATAAACTAAGTCTGATGGCCTGGGGCAAGAAACTGTTCCCCATCCTGGCAGTGAAGACCCAGAAGCTGTGGAGCCTTCTGTTAAGACGGGTGGAGGGAGAAGAGGGTGTGTGAGCCACAATGCTGATGGCTCTGTGGATCCAGCGTGTGGTGAACGCATCCGTGACACAGGCGAGAGAGACCCTGAAGATCTTCTCAGCTGTCCTCACTATACTATTCCATACCACGCCATGATGCAGCTGCAGAGAATGCTCCCCATAGTCCCTCTGTAGAATGCAGTGAGAATTGGGGGTGGGGGTGGGGAGCACTCTTCAGTCTACACAGGAAGTAGCGTTGCTGCTGGGCAGGATACTGGTGGTGAGGGTACACATGAGGTTCTCCGTGTTGTGAACACCAAGGAACTTAGTGCCCTGGATTATCTCCACTGTGGAGCCGTTGATGTTCAGCAGAGAGTGATCACGGCGTGTTCTCCAGATGTCAACAACTTCTGTTTTGTCCACAGTCAGAGACAGGTTGTTATCTCTGCACCGGTCCGTTAGCTGTTGCAACTCCTCTCTGTATGCTGCCTCTTCGTTCCCGCTGATCAAACCCACCACGGTTGTGTCATCAGCAAATCTGGTGTGGTTTGAAGTGTGCAGTGCTGCACAGTTGTGGATCAGCAGTGTGAGCAGCAGAAGGATGAGCAAACAGCCTTGGGGAGGGCCCCTGTGCTCAGTGTGGTGGTGCTGGAGATGTTGCTCCTAATCCTGAATGACTGGGGTCTCCCACTGAGGAGGTCCAGGATCTAGTTTCAGGGGGAGGTTGCCAGGCCCAACGGTTTTAGCTTTCCTGTCAGATGGTGGGGAATGATGGTGTTGAATGCTGAACCAAAGTCTATGAACAGCGTTCTCATATAAATGTCCTTTTTGTCCAGGTGGGTGAGGGAGGACCAGTTTATGGCAACATCCTATGAGTGGTTGGGACGATACCCAGATTGCAGGGGTTCCAGCGAGGGGGAAGCAGTGATTTTATTTGCCTCATGACAAGCCTTTCAAAGCACTTCTTTGATTATGGGTATAAGTGGAATGGGACTACAGTCATTGAGGCAAGACACTTATGACTTCTTTGGCACGGAGATGATGGAATGACTGTGGTGCCCAGAGAGATGTTGAAGATGTCTGTGGGAACATCTGCTAGCTGGTCTGCCCATCCTCTGAGCACACAACCAGGAATGTTGTCTGGTCTAGCAGCTTTCTCTGGGTTGACTCTAAAGAGTTCACATAAGCCGTGGTCAGAAAGAGCGCCTGGTCACTGGGGAACAGGGAGGTATTCCTCGCTGCCATGTCATTTTGTGCTTCAAAAGGTGCATAGAAGTGATTCAGCTTTTTAGAAGGGAGGCCTCACTGTGACAGGCAGTTGCAGATGCCCTGTAGTAGTACGCTGGACCTCCCCAGTGTCCTGGAAGTGGCTGTAGATTTTCTCAGCATGTGCATGCTTCACTGCTCTGATGGCCCGGGACAGAAAACTTGCTCAGGCCTGTTTATCACCAGATCTGAAGGCGGTGTCTCGTGTTCTCAGCAGCATGCACAATACCGCGCTTATCCACAGCTTTTGTTTGGGTAACAGTAACGTCATCAGGGCTGATATAGCCAGTCACTGACGCCATGTACTCCTCCAGGTTGGTAGAGCCACCATAGGTTGCAGCCTCTCTAGACATGTCCCAGTCAGTGCACTCAAAGAGCGGTCCTGAAGAGCAGAGACGGATCATCTGCTTTCGAACAGCCTTGACACGCCTGAACATAAGAACAAATGCAATTAAAAGAAAAAGTTTATAGTTTATCAAAAGTAAATACTGAATATCTTGTGAGCAAATTGAAGGAACACAGGTTTGTTTCGAGACTGATGCTTCCAGCCATTACATGAATTTGGTGAATTCCATCAACAGCATACCTTATTTAACATAAAGAGCTTGGAAGTCTAGCTTTTCTTTATTTTTGTTATGTTATTTTATCTTTAAAGCAATTAGACTTCATCAATCCAATTTGGTGTGCCTGTAGCCCCACATGACTTGTACAGAATAAGAGATTTGTGTCTCTAAGTGGGTGTGTCCTTCACGCCAGCACCCCCTGAAGTGGGATAGGCACAAAATTGATTTTAGGCAATAGCTCACCAACTGTTTTGCCAAAAATTACAAAATTTGTATGGTGAGTTGGCCTCTAGGGGGTGCATGACTAAGTCATTATAATTCATTTGTGTAGCACCACCTCATCAATAACATCAGTGTAAATCTAGTGTGTCACCAGCTAGTGAAATAAGGGTCCATACTACCATGTTCTTTGCACGTATGCAAAAATGTGAATTTTTACCTTAATGGGGTGTTTAAGCCAGTTGCTTGGACTCCGCTTATAGCTTTTTATACTTCTGCATGGGTCATATTACACACCACCGTGACATCTGTCTAGTTACTGATTTGGTGTTATTTGGGTATATTCTAATATTAGTCTTTGGGTGCCTATTCAACATCAGTGCTTACTGCCCAGATCAAACACTTTTTAAGTATACTTTTTACAGGTGCCTAAAACCTTTGCACAGAACCTGCATTCAGAATATCATGGTCACCCCAATGCTATTAAACTTGGATGGAAATTGTACACTTTAAAAATAAGGGTCAGTTACAATTTATTGACTGGTACAACCCTAACAGGGGTGCCCAAGTCCAGTCCTGTTGTCAATTGTAGCACTTAAAACTTCGGTTCAGTCGTCTAATTGTCACATTGTTGAGGTTTATGAGCTTGTCCTAAACTAACTACTCTTGACATTACATTTAGGACAGACTGTACACCATAATTTACAACTGGACTTACAGCTCTGTAAAAAAAATAAGAGGCCACTGCAAAAATGTTCAGTTTCTCAGGTTTTATCTGTTATAGGTGCAAGTATTGAACTGAACAGCTTTGCCTTAGTTTTTAAGAACTGCTGACAATGTTTCCTCTAATTTCCAAATAAAAATATTGTTCTTTAAAGCATATGCAGTGTGATGCAGTGTTTACAGAACTTGAATATTTCAAAGAAAACAAATCTCATGTTCACTCTTAAACAAAATGGCAATAATGACCTTTGACGCATTGCTAGTAGTGTTTTACCATCAGACTGGTCACATTGCGAGAGGAGAGTGTTGATTACAGCAGTGTTTTACACTTTTCCTCATTAAATAAGTTTTGATTTGGTGTGATCACTAACCTGTACATCATAAAGCAGAATGAGATGCTTGTGTAGGAATTTAACAGACACTGGCATGGAATGGTTATCACACTCATAGAGATGCTGATTTAAAAACAAATTGCAGTGCTCTCTTACATTTTTTTTTGGTGCTGTATGTTCAGCAGGTGCAACTGGCTACTGATCTAGTTGAAGGAATGTTTAACTTTAGGCCAGTAGATCTAATGAAATGGACCTGGGCAGCCTTACATTCCTAAAAATAGAGGTGCTAGAAAGATGTATTACCATAATGCCATAGAAGAATTTCTGGATCCCTGAAGAACATTCTTAAGGGTGGTTCTCAAAAGAACTATTTTGCAAATGAGGCATGTGAGTGAAGAACCTCCACATCGCATAAAAGTTATTGAAAGAAATATTTCTGTCTCTAAAGCAGCCTAATTGTTGCAGCAGCTCTTGATTGAGTAGCACCTGGTTGAGACATGTACCTGGTTTCATTGCCAAGCTAAGAATGTAACTACAGGAATTTTTACTTCAGTCAATGACTGGTGTACGTGAGACGTGGACCTCTCATTGAGCTGACCTCTGGAGTTAAACACAGGCTGCAGTGGTCAAAGAGCTGTAGAGGCGAGGTTTGGTTTAGTATAGATTTGGCCGCGGAGCACACACTCAGGCCCAGCTGTGGGAGGGATATCGATCCAGACAGTGGATGCTCCTGTCGTCCTCTGTGCTGGTATTAATAGTAGGAACATCGGGGGCGTTTGGCAAAGGAGCGCAAATGGGCCTCTCATCTTAACACTATGAGCTTAATAAAAGAGAAGACGGAAACAAAAGAGTAAGGCTTAGGTTATAGACATGAATAAAGGGATCAGGCAGGTTTCTTCAATATTTTGAGAACATACTGGTGACCCCAGTGAGAAGTTTTTTGTTTTCTTTTCTTGTATGGAACAGATGGTTTTAATGGTTTTTATTGTCAGTCAGTCCCTTGTTTGATTTTCAGCCCTAGCAGTGTTTTTCTGTTTTTTGTTTCCAGTGTGTGCAGAGGCGTTTAACCCAGATGAGGAGGAAGAGGACAAGGAACCAAGGGTGAGGCATTATTTATGGCGTTGCAGTAACATGCTTCAGTATCAAAGCTTTTAACACGATGTACTTGACACAGAGCACATTCCTCTAGTCACGTCTTCTTGTTTTGTTGTTGTACATTTGTATCGCACTGTTAACTTCATCACTAAATGGCCTTGCTCCCTTTGCAGGTAACTCATCCCAAAACAGATGAACAGAGGCAGAGATTACAAGAGGCATGCAAAGACATACTTCTGTTCAAAAATCTTGACCAGGTAAAGGCTCTGTAGTACAGTGCTGCCTTTCTTTTCTATGCTCATATTTCTCTGGCTGAAACATGTGTTCAGTTGTATTGCACATTAATATAATGAGGTGTTATTACATGTAATTTTGGACCATACTGAACTGTCTATTAGTCACACAAGGTAAACGGCAGCTGGAATAAAAAAATACTGAAAATTGAAACAAAATATTAGGAGACTTTGATATGAAGGCAACAAAGGCTATATGCGTGTTGTCACTGAAGCATTCACTAAAAATGTTAGTCATTAAATGTACTGTGTTAATAACACTGTCGCTGTCTTGTGTTGGTTAACTGTAAACTGGAAAAGGCGTTTTATTTAGCCAGAGGCCTTAATGTTTTGGTGTACTTACAGCTCACGAAGAACTATGTTAACAACTTTGTCCAAGTTGAACATTATTTTCATTCATCAGAAGTGATAATGCTGCATACGTTTTTAATGGTTTTTGATTATACGCATTCCATTTCACTCTGGCAGTTCCCTGATAGTTCTAAAAACATTAGACGCATGTTATGTGAGCGTGTGCTCTTTCAACTTTGCAGGAGCAAATGTCCCAAGTATTGGATGCCATGTTTGAGAAGACAGTTGTTGCTGGTGAACACATCATCGATCAAGATGATGATGGAGACAACTTTTACGTCATTGAGAGGTGGGAACAGCATGGTTTCTGTTTCATGAAAACAAATGTTGTTGTTGTCAAAGATTTAGGAAAACTAAAAAGATTTGCTCATGGTTCATTGCAGAGGGACTTTTGACATCCTTATGAAGTCAGATGGCACCACAAGGGCAGTTGGATCGTATGATAACCGTGGGAGTTTCGGGGAACTTGCCCTGATGTATAACACTCCGCGTGCAGCCACCATTGTTGCTACCTCACCTGGAGCCCTTTGGTGCCTAGTGAGTGACTCTTTGATTTAGGATTACTTTGGGATTTCTTTAATCCTCAAAGGGCTGAGAATAATAAGAACGGGAAGAACTGAAGCTATTACTAGATCCTCCTTTATCATAAATAGCATCTGAGGAGAGCAATTAATGAGTTTTCTACCGGTGTGGCGTATTCCTTTAATTAGAAAGAAGAGTTTTTCTTAATGTATTAGCACTATTTTGTGAAGAATAAGTATTTTCATTTGCTGTTAGTTTTGCACTATAGCTCCCTCTGCTGTTCAAATAAAACACAAGCATACACCCACACAAAAGAGACTGCTGGAATGATTTGTTGGCCTAATTTTTCCAGAACGTAGTGTTTAGAGTCTGGTTCAGTTTTGCTAATAGACATTTTGTTACATTTAATGTCACAGTATCCATATGTTGCTTTTCTTTCTTGTTTTTTTCTATTAGATATAAATAGTTACTTTCTGAAATATTACATTTAAATAGATCTTATCTAGAGACTGTATTTATAGAGAATATCACAGTGACAAGGTGCAGAGACTCAAAATTGGGAGGTACCTTTCTAATTAGATTGGCAAAGATGAGACAAAGATATTATGATCCAGTGCCAGAGTCAGGAAACAAGCAAAACCAATGCATTCCTTAGGTGACTTTTTAATGAATGCTTTTGATTGCAGGACCGATTGACATTCAGAAGGATCATTGTAAAAAACAATGCCAAGAAGCGGAAGATGTATGAGGCTTTCATCGAGACCCTTCCACTGCTAACATCTCTGGAGGTCTGAACCACTGCCTCTTTTCACACAGGTTTATTTATTAACAACACATGGGAGCACTTTTAAAATGTTTTTTTCTTTTCTTTTCAGGTCTCAGAAAGAATGAAGGTGGTGGACGTCCTGTCATCCAGAGTGTACAGTAATGGAGAGCAAATCATTGCACAGGTTAGCCCTTTTCTTCAGGGGTCACATTCAGGGCTTTTACAGCTTAACAACTGGACTGCTGATTTTGAGTAGTGTCGCACTGTAGGTTGTGGTTTATATGAGGTTATATACTGCACAAAATCTACCTGAATGCTGTGCTGTATCTCTTTTTACTGAAGTGCTACATGTGATATTTTATTTCATAGGGTGACCTAGCAGACTGTTTCTACATTGTAGAATCAGGTGAGGTTAGAATCACCATGAAGAGCAATCGGGTAAGTACCGTTAGTAGAAAAAACTTGAATCGGCCACTCAGTTAAATTCTTGGTTCTTAAATTCTTTATACCTTAGCATCTGCCATCAAAATGAGGCAACACTCCTAAGAATCAATCTGTATTTTATGAATTGCTAATTGTATCATTTCACGGTGGTACACTGTTTTAATGATATTTCTTTGCAGTTTCTTCCTGCCCTTGAATTACATAATGGGGCTAATGGGGCATGGATATGCATAAAGAAAACATGTCAAACCTTTTACACCTCTTGTTTCAATATTCTAAAGCTCTCAGATAAGTGATGTCTTACATAAAGTCAACATGAATCATGTTTTCTTTCACTACTGTGACGTATTTCCAAGTAAGGAAATTTTTATTGGTTAATGTTATTTTTCCCCACTTGGTAGTGCACGTGATTAGATTGTGGATTTTAAAATAGTATAGACTAATATTTTATAATATAAAACATAAAGTTTCACTTTATGGTTTTAGTTAATAATATTAATTAATTTTCTATACTTTTAAATAATGTCCTTAATGTATTGATCTTTAGTGTTAGCCTTTTCCTTTGTAATCCTGAAACTCTTTATATAAAACATTACATGTACATGGGTAAGATCATTTGAAAGTGGGTGGCAGGCTACAGTAAGTCGATTGTAAAATTTGAACCCTAACCAAGCCCAGCTCACATTCAGGAAAGGATGTCCGTATGTGACCAAAACCAATGTTTTAGAGGTGGACAGATGGAAGATGGAAGATAAGGTGGTGAAATCTTTGACCTTGAAATGGTTACATGATATGTTAAATGATATGGTTACATGATATGTTCACAGTATGTTAAACAAGTCTGTCTCATTATATTTACAGTTCATTACATAGAAATAAAATAACTGAATAAGCCTTTAAACAATAGGAGACTGTGGTGTATTCAAATTTTTCATTGTGATCCATTTTGACAGTTGAAAACAGATTCTGAAGAAGAAGAGGTGGACATTGCCACATGCACTAGAGGGCAGTACTTCGGGGAACTGGCTCTTGTCACCAACAAGCCCAGGGCTGCATCTGCATATGCTGTGGAGAACGTCAAGTGCTTAGGTAATACATTGCATTTAATATTTTTTTTTTTTAAAGAAGACAGAATTGCGGTTACATTTATCCTTACATTTATGTTTGCTGTGTTTCGCAGTAATGGATGTCCAGGCATTTGAAAGGTTACTGGGACCCTGCATGGATATCATGAAACGCAACATCGCTAACTATGAGGAGCAGTTGGTCACCCTCTTCGAGAGTCAAACAGAAATAGAGGAGCCAAGTGCATGAAATTAAAAAAAAAAACTGAAATGCAACGTATTTAAAAAAAAATAAAATAATGGTGAGTACAGGCCTTTTTACAGGCTGTTGTTCAGATGCCATAAGACCATAACTTTTTGAAGTTCTTGAGTTATTGTTTTGCATTCACAGAAGTGAAGCTCTGGTGTGTCAGTGATAGTGATTTTTATAAATGATAAGCCAAACATGTAGGATACACACGGTTTATAAAAAGAGGTTGATTTTTTCCCCATGAGTTCAGTGTTTTGCCATGCTGGGAATATACTGTATTTATTTATCCAGCTTTTGGGTAATGTCAGTTTCCTCACTTCTGTTATGTATTTTGTTCACATGTGTTAGGATGAAATACAGTTTTACAGTGACTTTTACTTTGTCTCTTTGTGTTTGACAGCAAAAAGATGTGTTCTGTTATAATCATTTTTCATATATTTTGACATCACCTTTCTGAATTCTGTAAAGTTTTTTACAGTGCATTTGTCAATGTTTTGAACTTATCTCATTCATTAAAGCTCCAGGTTTTTCTAGAACACGTACCGTTGAAGAATGAACAAATCACGCACGTATTTGAAAGGGCCCTGTGAGTGAACATGCGAGGGGAATAGAAACCAAAACCTAATCATTTGTATTAATAAAAGCGAAAAGTGTGACATTAAGGTATAAACATGTAATGGCTAGATTACATGAGAAAAGGGAAACCGAAGTCTGTGTATGCTGCTATTGCACTTTGATGCTAGCCTCGTGGGAAAAAAAAAACATACAATTGCACACAGTTTTCCGCTGAAAGTGATTTTACATTATACACAGTATTTAAAAATTTTAGAGCTCACTCTCATGAGAAAGTAGGATTATGTTGAATGTTTTCTTTTGTACCGTTTGAGAGGTAGCTTATTTATTTGACATTACACCATCTATTTTTTCAGTTTGACATTTACATTTCCCAGTAGAATTAGTCATATTGGGCATATATAGCTTTCTTTAGCCATTCTTTTCTACAAACCAAACTAGAGTGTATGGTTGCTTTTGGTAAACCAAGTAAGAATAATCACGATCAAATGAGCATTAATGCATATCTCTCAAATATTATCTACTCATATATGCTTTTGCCCCTAAAGTTTTCAATTTTGCTTCTGAACTGCAATACGCTTCAACACTGTTAGTCTTGTTTTTTTTAGCCCTGTTTTAACCATTCCGTTTTCCTCTATTTGTATTATAGTGTCTTTGCTCCAGGGGCAAGTTAAACATTTTAGGACTTCTTCTGATGACATTGATAAGGTTATTTATTTATTACTGTACTGTCTACCTCCACGCACAAACATCACGCCATTCACCCCACATGGGAGCCTCCATTCCCTCTCTCCGTCCCTCCTTGTAGCCGGGCTCTACCGAGCGCTTTTATTATAGGCTGTTTGTGTAGTTCCATCATTTTATAAAATCTAGCTTGTACACCTGTGAGAGATTTTCAATTGCGAACAATGTTTAACTTTTGTTTTCTATATTTAACATCGGTTCATGTGTCCGAACCATCAACTCAAACGTAGCTATTTGTGTTGCCAGTGTTCTATACTCCATGAAGTTCAGATTAAAGGTCTACAGACTCTCAGTGCCAGAGTATCAAGTACTTATTGTCAGTGATATTTGACTTTCCATCAAAATAAAGTACACTTTTGTATGAACATCTAGTTTTGTGGTTCATTTGTTCTTGCACTGATGTCATGAAATTGTACAAATCAGAGAATAACATGATCTGATCTAAGTGAAGAAAGTAGCTGTCACTTCTTTTGTTTATTGTTCATACTGAAAGCAAAACAAAGCCCCTGTTCCAGTAACAAAGAAGTGGACCAGGGTGGAAATGTGCAGGTCTGACCAATGAATGGCTCATTTAAGGTAACGGGCAGTAGAAACTGACCAATGAGGATTACAATAACAAAATGAGTTACGCCTCTTGCTGTGATCGCAGGGCTGGCCAATCAAGCGTCGAGTCTGCTTGATTGACGTTCAGAAGAACCAATGAGAGGAGAGATCTAAAAGTAATCAGTCCCGCCTTCTCTGAGAACGCTAGAGATACTCTGTAATGGCGACAGGCTTGGTAAGTAAAAAAGTTAGAGAAAGATTACTGGGGAGCGAAACGGGGCAGTTAGACGGTTAATGTCGTTATGAACGCGGTTAGAAACGATTTATTAAGCCGTCGCAATTAGAATGACTGTCATTCATTCAGTCGTTTGCAAATGACAACTTATTGTGTGCGAGATTTTTTTCACAGTGACGTTTGTTGTTTTGCTAGTGAGTTGCTATAGCCGTTGAAGTTAGCTAACTTAGCTCTACTGGATCACCATCTGGAAACAACAAACGACTTCCCGTCGACGTTTTATACGAAAAAGAGCCTTGCGAGAGGTATAAACCCGAAATTAGCTTTTCATTTCATTCATTGTGGGACTCGGGAGGGCCATGTCTCAACTTGTTGACATTCTTTTGTTTACGAAGTTCACAATCCCTTTATCCTCTCTGTGAAGTTTTTTGGCTTTTTGACAGCATTTTACGAACAATAGGTCCATCCGGACTCACACCTCTCCTTTCTGAGCTGGTGTCAGCCGTCCTCTTTCACAACAAAGACCTGGCCCTGGCGTTGTTGTCGTGTCAAAAGTAGTCGAAGACAAAAATAACCCCTTTGTTTACTTCAATTTGAAAAACAAACGCTTTCTCCTGCTCATTTTATGCTATTTATTAGTTATTGTTTTAATTTCAGACACCAGTTGACTCCCTCTCTGTGGTAAACAACTCGTATGGCTGTGAATAATGTGTTAACAGCTGATTATTTTTTCTTCCTGTGTGTGTATTTGGTCCAGATTGCAAGTTAACACTGAAACCACACAATTTTCGGAAACGACCGACGATGTTATTTGGTTTGGTCCGATTGGTTTATAGTTGTCGAGCGAAATATAATCACGATCATTGGTTATTATTAAAAATATTTGGCGATATGTGGCTGTTATTGATCCCGTGTTACGCAGTTCTGAATGAATGAGTGCAGCAGCGCATGCGCGGGGTCTTTAAAGTTTATAAACAAGGCCTGCATGTAAGAGGGTCACATGACAGTCCTTTGCGAAATGAGGACCCAGTGTCCTCACACAAAGAACAGCACCCAAGACCTGCTGGAGCTCGTAGATTTGCTTTTTGAAACTCTTTCGGTCTCAGTTTGATTCTCGTTTTTGGCTTTGCACATATTTTTCAATCGTTGCACATTTTACTTAGATTTCTATGCATTGTACAAAGCTGTCCACACACTCAGGGCAGATTTGGTCAAACCTTATTCTTATTTATACTCCTTTCTCCTTTATATTCTCTATGTCCTGTGTTGTATGTCTATTGCACTATGCACACACTGTAGAACCTGTCTCTGTATACTTGTATGTGGTTTAGATGACAAAGTTACTTTGATTTTGACATAATGCAGTTGTTTATTACAACAAACACAAAGCAGAGATGTGTTTTTTCGAACAGGGTCCCGGTTGCACAATAACCATCATGCAAGCTGTTGTTTAAATACTGCTGTCCAAACAAGTCTCACAATAAAATGCAAACTTGATTGATTGATTGATTGATCCAATAAGTCATTCATTCATTTATCATTCATGTTAGTTTTCCTACAACTGTGTCCCAGAATACTTAAAGGGCTACATGTGCCTTTAATTTGTGGTGTAATTTAAATTTTTAGTACAGCTTTTTTCATCTGCAGTACTGTGACATGTCACAACATTAATATTTTTGTTTAATCTGTTTAAAGCCTGGCCAAGTGACATGGCATAATATGGTGTGGGAAGTGAAGACTCAGTCAGTGCCCAAAAGAGTCCAGAAATCCCAGACAGACTGCTCAGGCATGGACGAGGCCTTTGACTTGCTCAAGTGTAATGAAGACCTGCCCTCCTCACCAGGCTGTCCTTCCAGTGAGGGCCATATGGAATATGGTAATTTTGTTAAAACTTACATTGTCCATGTATCTATAGACTTGGTACATGTGTATACAGTGTGTAGGGTATGTGAATATTTTAGTCTGTCTCAGTATGTATCGTCATATGAATATGTTTTACAGATGACCTGCCGGAGCTGCAGGAGGTGCAGGATGACCAGTCATCCCCAGAGGTTTTCCAGGTGACGCTGGGTGTGTCGCATGAGGAGAGGCCTGGGCAGAGCAGGAGCCTGCAGTCTGAAAGCAGCTCCTCACACCCCAACTGGCTGACGGAGTTGGCCAACATTGCCACCAGCCCCCAGAGTCCCTTGCTTCAAAATGTCCCCCACAACCGGTCAGTAACACACAGGATTTTTATGATAGAGCTTCTACATCGTACAAAACCATTCAAGACCATGTGAAGTTTTGCACATTTTACTGTATTTTGGCTAGTTTGACCATTTAAAAACGACACCCTGTTATCCTTTTACTCATTTTTTTTCTTTCCCGGATGTTTATTCATTAGTTATTCAGTAATTAACGTAAGTGTCTTAAAAATAACTCAAGTCAGGCCCTATGTACTGACAACACAAATACCCACTCTTGCCCAGGTGTTCCATTTTTAGATTTTTGAAGTTCATGTGCTCTGTCTTGCAGGTCCTCTCCTGTGCACATCTTTGCCAACAGCAACAGTTTACATTCCTACGCTCGACCTCCTTTGGCCTCCAGCAGCGCACCTAGTCCTGCTCGCAGCCACATGAGAGAGCGCCGCCGTGTGCGGGTATAGTATTCAGCAGCTAGTAGGGAGTGAAAAAAAATCAATACATACACAGAATTAGCCTTCCCATATCAGAACTGGTCTCTGTACCATGTTATTTATATTTTTGTTCTTACCTTAGTAATATGTTATTTTCCTATAAAATTATATTAATTTAGTAAAAGCTATACATTATATTACATTATTATTATTATTATTATTATTATTATTATTATTATTATTATATTAGATCTTTGTTTTAATTCTTCCATCCATGAGTTACATTATACCAACATGAAACTTGTTGTAACTGGGCATCTGTGTTACTGTTTTAGGCCAGCAGTGAGTCGGAGTCAGGGATATTCTGCATGTCCTCGCTGTCAGATGATGATGATTTGGGGTGGTCCCATTCCTGGCCTTCCACAGTGTGGCACTGCTTTTTGAAAGGTAAAGGACATATAAACACACGGGGTTTGAGTTGGAAACTTGTCCAGCCTTTTGATAAGACGTTTAAGATTAGGGGCACTGAGATCTCAGAAAAGTATCAGATAACGATAAGCTGTTCCTGCCAGCTGTCTGGGAAAACCCAGCTGACTTCTGTAACTTTCTAAAATGTGTTAGCTGCACACCAGCCATTTTATGAATGAGGAGCTGAAGGTGCAGTAGCACCCCCTGCTGCTACATATGCACTACTACAACTGAAAAAGAGCAAAACAAGTTGAGAGCATGGGTCATGGGAGGGCTGCAGTAGACATCTGAGATGTATGGTCTCCACCCTCAACTTTTGGGCCATAGCGGACACAATCTAGTTTAAAGTGCATTTAGTTTTATCCTCTATTCAAGTGACAAAAATACACTCAAATTTAAGACTGATGAAGAATTATTTTATTCTCATTGACAAAATGCATGCGTGAGACATATTTAAGCTCCTGTGTCATAGGTAAGTCAAAGGCGATTAAGTATTCCTCATGGGAGCACTTTCTTTTTTCTTTTTTCTGTTGTTAGGCACACGCCTACGCTTCCACAAAGGGCCAAATGTGGAGTGGCAGGATGCAGAGGACCTGATTGAGTCAGAGGATGAGTCAGATGATGAGGGAGGCATGCATTTCAGCTCTATTAAGGTAATATAGTACTTTATATGAATTATGTTGTTCTGGATAGTATCCAGTGACAACACAGAATCTACCGAGCTCTGTTGAATTATGTAAGGAGTATCTACACCATAAACAGATGACTAAGCCATTCTCATTCTTAAGTGTACTTTGTCTTAGAGTAAAGTGATTTAATAAATGTTGTCACTGAATATTCCTTTGCAGAATTATGGATCTGAGGGATTAAAGCTTGTGGCTCTGGAGGAGACTGTGTCTTTTGGTCAGTCTGTTCTAAAATTAACCTTCGACCCTGGTTCCCCAGAGGCTGGGCTTCTAACTGCAGAGTGCCAACTGGACCATCCATTTTATGTGAAAAATAAAGGTAAACAAATGCAAACTGGGTTAAAATCATTGTGTAGAATATATGATTTTTTTTGTCTGAAATCGGACCCAATGTAAACATATACCACTTCAAATGATAATCAAACTAAATTATTGTGACAGTCTTAAAATGCTTTTGTGTGCTCAGAAAGACTGAAATGAACGCATGTTTTTATGTGTTGTAGGGTGGTCCTCATTTTATCCGAGCCTTACTGTGGTGCAGCATGGCATCCCCTGTTATGAAATGCAGGTTGGGGATTTGTGTCTGCCACCAGGACACCGTGACGCCATCAACTGTGATGACTCAACCGTTTTCGACACCTTCAAGAGGTAAAAAAAAAATTAGTTATGATAAAGTAATGTTAAAAGTATTGGTAAAGATCCCGAGCCTGTTATAGCAGTTGTGCTAATACACTCTTTATGATTGTAGATGAACACAAGTAATTTTTTTAAACTGCAAAGTGTGTGCTGTGTGTCTGTTCCGGCAGTTACGACTTTACCCCTCTGGACTCATCTGCTGTGTATGTGCTGAGCAGTATGGCACGCCAACGAAGAGCCTCGCAGTCCAGTGGGGGAGCAGTGAGCCCCGACTGTGACAAACTAGAGCGATCTCGTTCCTCCCACCACTCCCCTAGTAGCAAATCACAACGCAGCCACTCCTCAGGGAGCAGTGGGACCACACCCACAAAATGCAAACGGCCAATGAATGCCTTCATGCTCTTTGCTAAGAAGTATCGAGTGGAGTACACACAGATGTATCCTGGAAAGGATAACAGGTAAGAATGTGTAAAGAATAGCTAAGTAGTTTGAGTTAGTTATTGACAGTTGTGATCTTCCATTATGTATTTAATGTGTCCACGTAATATAGAAAATAACTATGAAATATGTATATGACATAATCAGAAAAACTGCCTTGTTTTTTCTGCCTCTGTAAATCAAATGTAGACATAAGTTTAGTTGTAGCTTATTGAATCCTTTAGTAGCAATTTAAGATGAGAGATAAGGCATATTATACTAGTGCAAATGGTAATAGTGATCTATGAACTCCTTTATAGAGCAGCAAGGTATATTTATTAGCTTGACTTACAAGTTGAAAAGTTGCTGAGAACACTAAAAAGTTTTTTGCCTCCAGAGCCATTAGTGTGATTCTGGGTGATAAGTGGAAGAAGATGAAGAATGAGGAGAGGAGGATGTATACCATGGAGGCTAAAGCGCTGGCTGAGGAACAGAAACGCCTCAACCCCGACTGCTGGAAGCGCAAGAGAACCAACTCGGTAAAAATCTACAACTTAACACCTTTTATTGCAGTTCTTTTTGACTTAATAAGATAAAATGAACGTATTCCTTTATCCATATCCATTTAAACGACGACAATAAACATAAGCCCATGACAAGCCAATCTCTAGTTAGTTCCGCGAATTCAGATTGTATGTTATATGACCACAGAAAACGAATAGTTCACATTGTGAATGGAAAAAATTCTTTATTCATGTAATGGTTATTATAACTGTCTCTGTGAGAAATCATCAGCTTACCAGACCTCACTTTTCTACCTGACATTGTTTTCTTTCTCCTCCTGCCTACTCTCATTGTAGAGAGGACCTAGAAGTTCTACAATTTAGACCAAGTACAATTTACCAATTTACAGTTTGAGCAAGACAACGTCTTTGTGAAAAATCACTATGTGTCTCCAGGCAGGAATAGAATGATCGGACCTGTGCCAAGGTGGATGAAAAACAGTTGTACAGTGTAAATTTTCTCAAAATAGTCATGACAGATCTGGAAATAAGGAGAATAAGGACCCCATGTAAATGTCATACTGTGTAAATAAGGCTATATTTTATAACATAAAAAAAGTATTATAATTGCAGGTACACCCACATGAATTTGTGTACAAGTAATACAATTCATACTTGATCAGAGATGCTGAACTCTGATCCTGGAGGATTTGGTGATTTATCTGCTCAAATACACTCTTCAGTCAGGCAGGCAATCCACCATATGGGGTTGTACTCCAGATTCCAGTTGTACTGACAAAAGGAACTGGACACACACACACACACACACACACACACACACACACACACACATACACAAACATCATGTTGTTACCATGTGTCTAACAGAGTTTTTGTCCTCTTAGGGATCTCAGAACTAGCCTGAGGAGCATTGCAGACCCATGAAACTGGACAGAGAAATACCGACCTATAGACTCCACCTATCTCACCTTCACCTGTAAGAGTGAAGAGGCTTAACTGTGATGCTAAATACTTGCTAAAAAAGTGATACAACTTCAAGTAAAAAGAAGAAAAATGACATAAGATATAAACAATATAAAAAACATATAATCTAGTGAACTAACTGCTTATATTTTTCTTATCTCTTTGAAAATTATGGAAATGCCTTATTCTTCCAAAGTAAGAAAATGCTCAGTTCTACTTTCAGGTAATTTCATATTTCTAGGCTTGAAAGGTGAGACCCTGTGGTGCTATTATAGTGAGGGCGAAGGAGCAGTATACATGGACAAAAGTCTATTTTTAAATGTAAAGGGGAATTTTAGATGTTAGCTAGCTTGTTTTCAGCTGTTCATATTAATTATATTTGTATAACTCAATATTGCACAGACTTGATGTATTGCAAATGGACGTAAACTGTTGAATTTCATATTAGCCAGTGATCTGGGAAGGGTTGTATTCTGTAGACACCTATACACTTATCCAGCCTAGACCATATACACTGTGTGTGTGTGTGTGTGTGTGTGTGTGTGTGTGTGTGTGTGCGCACACGCGCACGTGTGTGTGTGTGTGTGTGTGTGTGTGTGTGTGTGTGAGAGAGAGACAGAGAGAAAGAGTGTGTGTATGTGTGTGAGAGAGACAGAGAGAGAGAAAGAGTGTGTGAGTATGTGTGCGAGTGAACGTGCATGCAAGTGTGTGTATGTGAGCGAGAATGCGTATGTTTATGCATCATCCAACTGGCCATATTACAGTGTACATCAGGCTTCACACACAGACACACAAAGACATAAATACCGTTACATTTGCAGACAGACACATTCTTTCTCACACACAGCACTTCAGGGCCATGCCTTCACTGTAAGTGTTTTGTTTTTGCACTTTATATACATACATAACCTTATACAACCATTAAATGTATACAAGCTGAAAATTGTATAAAATATATATATCTTGCTAAGATATATTCTCTGACACAATCTTGGCCAAACTGTATAGCTTGTTTTCTGCTTTGCAGGGTTGCCATTGCATTGAAAAAAAATATGAAAAAGTTGTAAAAAAAAAAAAAAAAAAAAAAGAAAAGAAAAGAAAAGAAAACCATTGTTGATAATGTACAGGTCCACGTTCCCATCCAGTTCTTGCACAAAACTATTCTTGTATCATATTATAAATAAAATTTTAAACTCACTGTGTAGTCATTTGTTTTAGCTTGTTGCTATTAATTATCGCAAAACCACACTTCTCCAAGACACTACTATAAAATAGTGAATGATTTTTGTAAAACAGTGTTACTGTAATACCTATGTTAACGGTGCATGGTCTATATCATGGAAAATCACATTTATTTACTTTTTTGGTATGACTAAAAAAATATTATTCCTAAACACACCTTTCACCCTGCAGTCCATATAATCCATGCATTGAAATGCAGCGAGAAAAGGCCATTTGTGTATCGTCTGTTTTTGTAACATCAGGTTTACTAATAAACACATTCAGCCCACAAATGATCCTACTCTTGTTAAAGTAATTTCAGTCTGGACCGCTTATTCGATTTGACTCCGTAACAAGAACAGCCAGTAATGGATAATGCGAGGTTGGGAAACGGTACAAAAACTCACACAAAAGTGGTTCTCAGGAGGAAAAAAAAAACACATTACAATAAATTACAATAAATATAGGAAATGGCCTTTTTAAGGAAAACTTTTTTCATTTTTTACTACTAGTAGTTCTAGTAGGAATACATATTTCTATCTCTTGAATTTTAACAATAGGTTTACAGTAAGGTTGTGTGAGTGTGAGAGAGAGCGAGAGAGAGCAAGAGCCATCGGCTGTATTTCATATCTCTTCAGTCACATCAGTATCTTTTGATCTGCTGTGCAGTTAAGGGTTGGGGCTGTCACTCATTACTGTGGTGACCGTTTCCACAGAAACTTCTACACATCAAAACAAATATGCACATAGAGAATCTAATCAATGTAAGGTTCTGAGGAGCTGGGGGGCCTTCTGTTGGGCTCGCTGTTCTTTGAAGGCTTTAATTAAATCTTTACCCTGCAGTAGACCTCTCTCAAAAGAACAAAAGTTCACCAATTAAAAATGAACGGAGTCACGGAGGGGGAATTCAGCACAAAGGCTTTCATGTAACATCAGCAGGTTCCTTTTTTATTCACATGGCACAAGAGCAGTCTTTGAGAAACAATCACATCTACACTCTTTAGAATTCACAAATTATACACTTCTTAGTCCCTGTGACCATATTAACACCCTGTGCAGCTCTGAAGAGAAACCACTAAGCAATAAATCATGCTGTTTTTTCCCGTGGAAAAAGTGTTTTGTTTTTTTTTTAACTGTTAACACAACTGTACGTTTGAGATCACAATGTATTAATTGTTCTTGCCTTTCTTTGTGTTTTATGGGAATGGCTGCCAGAGGGCGCTAAAACAACACATTCTCTGAAGAAGGAATCAGGCTTCCTGTTTTACACATTTATTTGCTTGGATGTTTTTTTCTTTCACTTTTTTCAGCATCAAGACCACATTTAGTTTCATTTTATAGTATTCACTTTATTGCATAAAGAAAACCCTTATTCTTAGTGAATCGGGGTAGGATTTTGTGTCAGAATTGTAAGTGCAAACAGGATCACACTTTAGATGAATATGGGACACTTCACTGCTAATAAACCTCATCGAACCTAGAATATTTAGGAACTGGGATTAGCCTCAGCCGTTCACAATCTCAGCCCTGGGGACCCATGTCCCAGCGCAATTTAATGTTTTCCATGGTCTAATACACCTGATTGGACTTATCAGCTAATTACAGAGGCCTTTAGGACTTGAATGGAGTGTGGGAGCAGACAGAAAATATTAAAGAGGGCATCCAGGACGGTCTTGCTTTGGATAACAGGAGCTAAAACCGCGCAATAGTTCCATTATGTGGCCTGAGCGGTAGGTTTCTATCTTGTCCATAATTAGATCATCTGAAAACAAAGCATGACTTATAGTAGTGTCAGTGGCCTACAGCCTGAGAGTGAAGGTCTAAAGTAACTCGAGGTCCATACCATAACCAAACCCTAAAACAAGAGAAACACCTCATGAAATCTGCATTCACGCTGCAGCGCAGACCCTCTGCTGAGCACTTTTCAGTCGGACACTGAAAGGTTCTATACAAATGGAAGGTTTACCCTAGAACAATACGAAAACAAACACATTTAGAAACCTTTATTTTTGTGGCCGTCTGAGCACCGCCACAACTCCCTACATGTCCTAAAGTGCTGTGAAACCTCTGAATAACAAACCCCTGTGCATACACACTCACGAATACACACTGTGTGTCTCCTGCCACCCCTGTATCCTGCAGTTGTGCTGTGTCGGTCTTCGGCTGTGGCAGTGGCCGGCTCATGTTTATGCATGGCCGGTGTCAGGAGCTGCACAGGGAGGGAACACACCGAGCTCCACATGAAGCGCAAGTCCCTGTATTATTCCTGCATCCCTTATACATACACCCCAAGGGGTCTGAGCTGATGTGAACGAGCAACTACTAGCTGAATAAATTATGTGAAGGAAGCATGATGTTTAAAATAATTGTAACCGCAACTTGTCAGTGTCAGATGATTGGAAAGAACCTCGTAATTGGTCTGGAGTTGTCCGAAAAACAAGGAAAGAAATATTTCCTTGATTACATTACACTTAAAAAGTAGTGTTTTTTTCTCCTGTTTTCTAGTTACCCTTTCTGGAGATCTGGTTCTGAATTAGTAAGAATGTTGTTGCCTACTGGTAACACTGACCGGCGTTTGACATGACACACCTCCGGAACAGTCACCTTATCAGCACTTGCTCAGGGATTCTCCAGACACTTAAGTTACTTTCATTCGACAGTCATTTCAGCGAGACGCAGCTAGTTTTCATTATGTATCAGGTCGTTTGAGAGGAACAATTTGGGGAGCAAATGAATAATGAAATGAACAATTAAGGACAGAGGGAGTGAGAGAGGGAAATGTCAGCGGGTGCACCCACCTAATCAGAGCCTGCATCTGCACCTAGACTGCTTCGTTAAGAACAATTAGGCTGCAATAAAGGAGAGAGAGAGCCACTGGACAGACTCTATGTGCCCTGCCTAGCAATGCCGAAGAGTCTGCGTGGTATGTTTTTGTGTGGGTGTGTGTGTGGGTGTGTGGGTGTGTGGGTGTGTGGGTGGGTGGAGGTGTGTGTGTGTGCTGGATGTTGTGTAAGCACTAGCAGTTACTGCATGTGCAAGCTGAAACTACAGTATTATATTTGCATCACCGTATCCACTGTTTATGTGCAGTCTCAGTCTAAATGAGTGAGACAAGGAATTTACTGTAACTGCATGCAGTGAAGGTTTTAATTTGTGTTTTACGTTTTTGGTTTAATTTATACTTTATATCACATGTATTGTTCTCTTGTCAGTAACCTGTCCTACACTATATGGCAGGGGTATCGAACTCCAGTCCTGGAGGGCCGTGGTCCAGCACGTTTTGGTGATTTTCCTGCTCAGAAACACCTGGTTCACTTCGCCAGTTAATTGTCAGCTTTAGTGAATGTGTTTAAGGAGGGGAGCCATCAAACTGTGCTGGATACCGGCCCTCCAGGACCAGAGTTTGACACCCCTGCTATGGTTTATATAGCCCTAACATGTACTGTGAAAGTATTTCTTAATATATTACATTTTTGTATGAGTTGCTGAATACAAGGAATTGGGTTGGTATATTTATAAACGGTCAAATATGAGTGCCAATATTTTCAATATTTTTGAATAATAAATGGTTAAAATATAGTGGTCTGATTTTGAAAAGCTCATGCATTGGTGTGATAAGAATAGGATGCCTGCTACCTGAGCCATAAGCTTTGTTTACATGCAAAGATCTTCAGTGCCGAGGATTTCATTCCAGTTGTAGGCTGAATGTACACTGAGCTCAGAAATGCACAGTGTGTAACCTGATCCAGAATAATGAGAGTTATGCGTCCTGTCAGAGAGATAAATGAGTAGCTAATGTTTGTTCAGGTTTGTATCTTCCTTGCTTGTGTTTTGAAGTCTAAAATTATGGCAGGCTAACTAAGTGTCAGTGCCCCCTATGATGGCATGAGAGGTGTGGAGGAATGTGTGCTGCAGAGCCTGGTGAGAGGGAGAGTAGTGCTGCAGCAGTTCACAGAACTGGAGTAGAATTTGTTCACTGTTTCCTGATTGAGGTCTGTACTTAAATGTTTTTTATGCCAGTGGAGCTATTAGTCCAGTTACTTAAAGATTATTATGATGCTTGTAGACTTCAAACTGTGAACTAAGCTATTGTTTCACAGTAGTTTTGATAAAGAATTTTGGCCTAATGTTTACGGCGCTGTGAAAAAGTATTTGCCCCCTTTCTGATTTCTTTTTTTTTTGCTTGTCACACTTAAAAACTGCATTTTGTGTTTACTTGGGTTATCTTTGTCTAATATTTAAATTAGTTTAAGTGTATTTAAACATTTAAGTGATTATTTTATTTATTAAGGAAAAAGACCTACATGGCCCTATGTGAAAAAGCAAAATCACAAAGTAACTTTGGTTAATCACATTGTTTGGAAAACTGTCTGATTACTGCCAGATCTGTTGAATCAAGAGATCACTTAAAAAAGTAGGTTAAAAGATCCCAGAAAAGGAAGACATCATGCCACGATCTAAATTCAGGAGCAGATGAGAAACAAAGTAATTGATCTATCTGTCTGGGAAAGGTTACAAAGTCATTTCTAAAGCTTTGGGATTCCAGCAAACCACGGTGAGAGCCAATATTCACAAATGGAGAAA